>CAUYON010069717.1:0-26561 GCA_963573935.1 Arctocebus calabarensis | reverse complement strand
ATGTGTGTTCCTCGACCTTGTCTCTTGGCTCAGCTCCAAACCGTTGGCTTTCTCGCCAATTTTCTGTCCTTTAACTCTCCTTCTGGACAGGAGCGTCTGCAGAAAGCTGGCTACAGACCGCCATCTTGGCTCCTCCCCCTCTATTCTGTTTTTATTCTCTTTATTTTTTTATTGGCATTTCAGAAGCTGTTTATTGACCATCAATAATTAGGACAGAGCTGTTACTAATTCTCATAATAAATTAGTTGGCAGTGACTTAAAGGGTGTCATCTTGCCAGTCCTTTTATATTTTTGACTTTCTAAGCCTGGATGGTGTTTTTTGTTTTTTTTTTTGAGGCAGAGCCTCAAGCTGTCACCCTGGATAGAGTGCTGTGGCATCACAGCTCACAGCAACCTCTAATTCCTGGGCTCAAGCGAGTCTCTTGCCTCTGCCTCCCAAGTCGCTGGGACCACAGGCGCCCACCACAACGCCCGGCCATTTTTTTTTTTTTTTTGGTTGCAGCTGTCATTGTTGTTTGGTGGGTCCGGGCTGGATTCGAATCTGCCAGCTCAAGTGTACGTGGCTGGCGCCTTAGCCCGTTGAGCCACAGGTGCTGAGCCAGCCTGGATGGTTTTTATGATTCAAATATATGTATCTTTTGTAAACGTTTTGGCACAGAAAAAAGTACAAGGAAATTATTTTTGATAGGAGATACTGTTAGTAGGTATGTAACTACTTAATTTATAAAGGTATAAGGAGGGTGAGCTAATAGCACTTATTGTTTGTTTGTTTTTTAAGACAGAGTCTCACTATGCCGTGAGTGAGAGTGTTGTGGCGTCACTGCTCACAGCAACCTCAAACTCTTGGGCTTAAGTGATTCTCTTGCTTCAGCCTCTCATGTAGCTGGGACTACCAAGTGCCCTCCACAATGCCTGGCTATTTTTTTTTGTTGTTGTTGCAGTTGCCATTGTTATTTATCTGGTCCGGGCCAGGTTTGAACCAGCCAGCCTCGGTGTATGTGGCCGACGCCAAAACCACTGTGCTATGGGCACCAAACCTACCAGCAGTTACTGTATGCCAGGCACTGTGTTGACATTAGTCAGTTAATGTGGATTGTTCTGTTTTGTATTTATAATTTTCTTCAGGTACCTGCTTATAATAAAGTGATAATTTGAGAAAAATTATGAACAATAATTTAAGTCATTCTCTTGTTTTTAGATTGGTCTAAAATTCTGCGGTTATGCTTGAAACTCTTTGTTAAATTAAGTCCTGTTTCAGCAAAACATTATTGAACACCTATTTTCTAATAAAGTCCAAGATGTATATAATTACCTGCTAAAATTTGTAATCTGTTGGCCAACTGTGACATAGTTCAAAAGCTACTTTCCTATGTAGCATGGTATAGGTGCTTTATGAAAGGTGTAAATGGAATAGGAGTTCAAAGCCCCGGGTGGTCAAAAGCAGAGTCTCAGATATGAAATTGACTTAAAAAAACTAAAACTTTAGGGCGGCGCCTGTGGCTCAAAGGAGTAGGGTGCCAGCCCCACATGCTGGAGGTGGCAGGTTCAAACCCAGCCCCGGCCAAAAACTGCAAAACAAACAAACAAAAACCGAAGCTTTAAAGAAGTGCACTGACAGCTGGTTCTTGAATGCAGATCTCTTGCAGCTTAAGCCTTTGTTTCACTGTGTTATGCTGCACTGATATAATTAGGAAAGGTGTCTACAAGGGATGATTGGTGGAACAGGGACGTAGAGGGGATATGCTGTCATTCTTTTTCAGACCTTCAAGAAATAATAGGCTTGCAGTTTATTTTGTAATCTTGACATTTTCAAATCTGTAGAAAAGTACAAAACTTAACATGACTCACCCAACAATTTTGCCAAATTGCTTGCAGAGCCTTTGACTATAAAGAAATAGTGACCCCAGGTGGTTAAAGGGTAATGAACAACTTCATTGGAAAAAAATTGTAGTATTTGGAGAGTGGGATAATAAGCAAACTTAGTTTCTTTGGCAATTAGAGAAATACAAATTAAAAAATTGCATGCTAACACAAACTATTTTTAAAAAATAAGTTTTAAAATAATGTCAGCAAGGAAATTGGGAAGTAGACTTTCCAAACTCTCCTGGAAGCCAGGAGGCCACCCTGATAATGCTTATAAACCACTGCCTGTCCTGGTTTAGTGATTCTACTCCTGGGAGTATACCTGGAAGAAATAATCCTGAGGAGAAAACAGTTGTGGTTGCAAAGTCTTTTTTTTTAATAACAGGAGAAGGGGTAAATGAATAGATGTTAGATCAATCTGCTATATTGTTTTAACCTCTTCAAAAACAATTCAGACACACGTATAAATGCACTGGAAATCATTTTTAAAACCAATATATCATTATATAGAGAGATGAAGGGAGTTGTCATGTATTGTGCACTGATTTTATATAATACATTGAACTAGACGCTTTACACATTGAGTTATTTTTAATCTCCCGGGAAGAACTAATGTTCCTTATCATTCAGATAAAAAGACAGCTGTGGCTCAACGATGTTAGATAGCTTGATAGTGTTAGAGATAGATTTTGAATCCAGAAATATTGGTCTTAGCCAACCATGTCTTCCTTCTTTCCTCAAAAATTATATCTTTGAGGTTGCTACGATTATGCAAATTATATGTACAGACTGAGGTGTAAGCAGGAGAAGTCCATAGAGAGAGGGCATGCAGTATTTGGTTGGTACAGGTGAGTCATGGTTATCATTTTCGGTCAGTAATATTAAGTGGCTAAATGTGACTATGTGTTAGAAGGGAGGAGAACAAGTGAAAGATAAGGCAAGGGCAAGAGTCAAGTTAATAGTTATGCATTCAAAAGTCAGATTAAATGGAGATGAAAAGGAGGTAAAGTTGAGGGAGAATTGTGAATAGGTTGCAGAAGAGTTGTGGCTTTAGAGATAAAGAAGAAAGGATAACCCAAAGCTTAGGGCTTCGGAAAGCATGGGAATTGTCTAAGGCCTAAAAAAGTGTGCTTTTAGGTAGAGTTTCTTAAATGTGGATAAACAGAAAAGTCCTTCTTGGACTTTAACAATCTGGCTCATATGGTTAGATTTTTATTAGTATTAGAAATCAATTTTCTGGCCGGGCGTGGTGGCTCACGACTGTAATCCTAGCACTGGATTGCCTGAGCTCACAAGTTTGAGACCAGCCTGAACTGGAGCAAGACCTTGTCTCTAAAAATAGCCAGGCGTTATGGCAGGCACTTACAGTCCCAGTTACTTGGGAGGCTAAGGCAAGAGAATCGCTTGAGCCCAAGAGTTTGAGGTTGCCATGAGATGTAATGACATGGCACACCGTCTCAAAAAAAAAAAAAAAATCGATTTTCTCTTGGTCATTTGTTTTTAAAATATCTGTATTAGTTCATTATTTTTTTAGTTCCTTTTCAAAGGTAGGTTTTGGAAAAAAGAAATTGAAGTCTAGCCATGTCTCCCTGACCTCAGAAGAAATGGAGTTTTTCTGTATTATTCTTTGGGATGGGTAGGGAGATAGGGTATAGAAAGATAAGAGAATGAATAACCAGGAGAGTAGAGATGGGGTAAGTATGCATTGAATTTCTCTGTGCTTATTAGCGTGTTTCCTTTTAGAGAAAATACATTCGGATATAAACGGACCTCCTGTACTTACTAAATTTATTTGTAGATGTTCACTCTGCTGTAACCTCTTTTTCTGTTGTAGATTGAAGAATGTGTGGTATGCTCTGACAAGAAAGCAGCTGTTCTTTTTCAACCCTGTGGACATATGTGTGCTTGCGAGAGTAAGTAGTTTATACAAAACTTCCTCAGTATTATTATTAAAATGGAAATGAAACAAAAATTATATCTTTGAGGTTTTGTTTTCATGTTTTTGGTTTTTGGGGAGTGTAATTTACCAACAAAAAAGTTGGTGGGCCTCTAGTACCTTCCATTTCTTTCTCTGTCCTAGAATCTCAGCTATTTCTTTGAGCATTAGAGAAGGTTGAATATGCTGTATTCTACCATCCTGATTTTTGATTTCAGTTGTATTAGCACAAAATTATCTTTTCACATGTAATAGAAAATTATTTCCAGAAATGTTTATGGAAATATTTAGTCTCCCCTTTTTCACATATGAAGTTAGTACATCTTTGTTAGCTTTCACCTTAATAATGCCTCTCTTGCATATTTTCCTCACTTATAAGAACCCACAGCAATCATTTGGGGCTATAAATTCTGGGCTTCTGGGCTGGGCATGGTGATTCACACCTTTAGCACTCTGGGATGATGAGGTAGGTAAATCGCTTGAGCGCAGGCGTTCCAGACCCACTGGAGGAAGACTGAAGGCTTCTACCTGTCTCTACTAAAGGTAGAAAAAATTAGCCAAGTGTAGTGGCAGGAGCCTATAGTCCCAGGAATGGTAGAGATAAGCCATTTATGAAAGAAAATATTTGTAGAAGATTGTTATGTGAGCAACCTTATAATTCTAGTATTAGTTGAAATTTGTCAAAGGTATGGCCCTCTATTCTGAAGCCTTAAGATGTTGAAATATTTGTGTTACTTATTTAAAAAAATTTTCATTGTGTATTCAACTGTATTAGAAAATGTCATTGTTGGGATAATGATGGGCTGTCTGTTCTAGAAGCTACCAAAGGAGAATGCTCAGTCTTAGGTTGATGATACGTTAAGGAGTTTGAATGGTACATCAATATAACTTTTTTTTTTTTTTTTTTATAAAAGGAAGGGCTTTATTCACCAGTTGGGAGCTTACGGCATAGAAGAATTCCAAATGGCCGCTCTCTCAATATAACTTTTTTTTTAATGTTCATTTCTATGTAAAATTTAAATTAGCAAAGAAAGGCAACACTCTTTTTCATGTTCTCTGTTGTAAGAAATGTCTGTTACTATTTTCCAGATTGTGCTAGCCTCATGAAAAAGTGTGTGCAGTGTCGGGCCGTAGTTGAACGAAGAGTGCCTTTCATCATGTGCTGTGGAGGGAAAAGTACAGAAGATGCTGCTGATGATATCTGTAAGGGAATTTACTGAAGCATTTTCTTACTTTCTTGTTGGGACTTGCATGAACATCTTTTCTTATTTGTAATACACTGTTGCCTTATAAAACATAGTGTACCTAAGTTGGATCCATAGAAGAATGGGACAGATGTGTTTTTTGATGCTCTTGTTACATTACAAGAAACTTGAAATAATATTTTTTAGTGTGTGATATGATTACAGAACTTTAAACATTAGTTTTTTGAGAAACCTTCATGTATAGCATGAAGAATATTATGTTCTTAAAGAAAATGGGGTTTCTCTTATTAAGAGGAAGTTTAGTGTATTTTGGGGGAGACATATTACTAAATATTTATTTTATTTATAATATTTATTTTCAGTTTATATAATTATTAAACCAAAAAATACTTCTGATTCATTTAAGTAGCAAGTTTATCTTTTCAATCTTTTCATGTAAGTATTTTATGGTATAGTAATCATTTGGGGCAGAGTAACTGCAGGGACAGAAGTGTAACCTCGTGAACAAATGGTAAGATGAAAAATAAATTATTTACCTTTAGCCTTCTCAGTAGTACAGCTGTTTCAAAATTATTTTTGTCTTTGCACTAGATATTTCTTTTCTGTTTGTAGAGACAGAGTCTCACTTTATCGCTCTCAGTAGAGTGCTGTGGCATCACACAGCTCACAGCAACCTCCAACTCCTGGGCTTAGGCGATTCTCTTGCCTCAGCCTCTGGAATAGCTGTTTTTGCAGTTCGGCTGAGGCCAGATTTGAACCCATCACCTTTGATGTATGGGTCCGGTGCCCTACTCGATGAGCCACAGGCGCTGCCCTGCACTAGATATTTCTTTGCACTACTTGGTGTCTTTGATTTCTTTGTTTCGTGAACATGTTTTACAGATGAGGAAGAATGTTTGCGTAGCAGCTTCTGCCCAAGACTTTTATCTTTATCACAAATAGAGTAGAATAAAAATCCCAGGGACAGATTAACAGACCAAGAATAAAAGACTAAGAGCCTAGAGAGCAGGAAATCCAACATTTCCTTCTTTTTTGCAGACTTCTGATCATGACCTTTTATGACTTCCTCATCTTAGATCAGTAACACCAAGGAAATTTGGGTGTAAAGGGAGGGGTCTGAAGTTTTTTTTGTGTGTGTGTCCTTAAAATCATCTAAGAAGCTTTTTTTTTTTTTTTGAGACAGAGTCTCAAGATGTTGCCTTGGGTAGAGTGCTATGCCATCATAGCCTACAGCAACCTCCAACTCTTGGAGCAATTCTCTTGCCTCAAGTTTTCTATTTTTAGTAGAGACAGGATGTGTTGCTTTTGCTCAGGCTGGTCTCAAACTCGTGAGCTCAAGCTATCCACCTGCCTGGGCCTCCCAGAGTGCTAGGAGTACAGGCATGAGTGACTGCACCCAGCCAGTCTAAGATGCTTTGAGATCATTATTGCTGCCCAAACTGGCAAAACTCCTACTGGCTACCCTTTTGGCTTTGTATAGTATAAGAATAGACCAGGCATTTGTGAGCTTGACAAAATCAAGTAGAGCCTTCCTTGCAAAGCCCAAAGTCTATGTGTGGATTATGCCCTGAGTTCATTATTATCAGAAATTAATGTGCAAACCTATTTCTTTTTGAGGATTATAAATGAAAGAATACAACAAATATCACTATTGGATCTCTTGCCCAATTGTATAAAAATGTTTTGAAGAAAATTCTAATAATTGTCTTATGATTTTTTGCTTTTGTGGGGAGGGGTGGGAGTGGGGAAGGAGACAGAGTCTTGGTTTGTCTCCTGGGCTCCAGTGGTCCTCCTACCTCAGCCTCCTGAGTAGTTGGGACTACAGGTGCCCACCACTCCACCTAGCTAATTTTTCTATTTTTAGTAGATACCAGGGTTTCACTCCTGCTTAGGCTGGTCTTGAACTGAACTCAGGAGATCCTCCTGCCGTGGCCCCCCAGAGTGCTAAGTTTACAGGCAAGAGCCATTGTGCCCAGCCAGTAGTCTTGTGTTTTAATAAAACAGTAATAATTTTATTGTATTAGTTCCTAATTTTTTAAATTATTTATTACACATAATATATAATCAATTATATATAAACTATATTTCATTCTTATGAAGGTACAAATTATCAGGTTATAATGTTTGCATTTATTAAGTAAAAATCACTGTTGTAGTTGGCTAGCACCCATAGCACAGTGGTGGGTTCGAGCCCTGCCCGGGCAGGCTAAACAACAGTGATAACTGCAACAAAAAATAGCCGGGCTTTGTGGCAGGTGCCTGTCGTCCCAGCCACTTGGGAGGCTGAGGCAAGAGAATCTCTTACGCCCAAGAGTTTGAGGTTGCTGTGAGCTGTGATGCCACGGCACTTCTACTAAGGGCGATATAGTAAGACTGTCTCAAAAAAAAAAAATCACTGTTGTAGTTGTGTCTCGCCCCCAGGAGGTGTGCCATATACCCATTGTGCCTATTAGGTGGGAACACAACAACTACCCTTCCTCTTCTGCTCTCCTTTCCTCCTTCCCACCACTTGAATATAATTTTGTTTTTCTCTTGTGTGGGCTTGAATTTGTTCGTTTACTGATTTCATATTAGTATTGAATACACTGGATACTTGGAATACTTGCTTTTCCATTCTTGTGATACTTCACTAAGTAGAATGTGTTTCAACTCTATCTATGTTAATGTGAAAGATGTAAAATCTCCATCTTTTTATGAGTGAATAGTATTCCATGGTATACATATACCACAGTTTGTTAATCCAATCCTGGGTTGATGGGCATTTAGATTGTTTCCATATCTTGGCCATTGTAAATTGAGCTGTGATAAACAATCTAGTACAAATGTCCTTATGATAAAATGATTTTTTTCTTCTTCTGGGTAGATGCCTAGTAATGAGATCGTGGGATCAAATGGAAGATCTATCTTGAGTTCTTTCAGTATTCTCCATACTTCTTTACAAAGAGGCTGAATTAGTTTGCAATCCCATCAACAGTGTACAAGTATTTCCTTTTCTCCACAACAGTAATAATTTTAGAATTAAAAAATCATTATGTCAAAACAGTAACAACTAAACAATTTTTTGTCTATATTAAAGCTAGTGGGAATATTCCAGTATTACAAAAGGACAAGGATAATACCAATGTCAATGCAGATGTGCAGAAGTTACAGCAGCAGTTACAGGACATTAAAGAGCAGGTAATAATGATTTCATATTAAACAATGACTCTAAGAATGGACTCAATATTTTCCTGTAAAACTGCTAGTGTTTTCTATAGAAAGCATGATTTATCTTGATGTATTATTTATATTACTTGAATATTTGCAATGAGTAATATCTGATTTAATCAGGTACTTTCCACAGTAGGTAACATACAAATGACCAATAAATATGAAAAAAATGCTCAACTATATTAGTGATCAGGAAATGAAAATTTAAACCACAGTGAAGTACGTTTTCATACCTACCAGATTGAGGATAGTATTAAAGACTATTATTATCAAGTATTAGGCAGAATATTTAGTAGCCATAACCCATGCACTATTAATGGGAAATATATATTAGTAAAAACACTTTATTTGTTGTTATCTAAATAAAACTAAATAGGTTATTATTTGGGAATGCAATAATAGGTTATTATTTGGGAAAAAAACATGCTGATGGTGTTTAGGATAGAGGTATGATTGATGGAGCTGGCTGGAAAAGAGGCATGGGGAAGTTAAGAGTACTGATGCTCCATTTCTTGATATGAGGACCAGTTCCATGAGTTTGATCAGTTTGCAGGCTTTTATTAAACTATATGTACACTTATGATTTGTGCACATTTCTGTATCAATATGTGACACTTCAGTAGAAAGGAAAAATCTGTATGGTGACACACATACACCCCCAAAATAAAAGCAAGGGATAATCATTGGGGGCGTAGGTGGAAGGGATGGAGAGGATTTATGGAGGGGTTTCAGAAATAAAGAGTAACATTCCATACTTTAAAACAGGTATTAGTTATGTTGTTCTTTACATCTTCTATCAACAAAAGTACTCCTTTATATCTATTCAATATTTAATAAAAGCACAAGAAAATAAAGAAATGAACTAAAACTTGTAGGTATATGTTAAATAAGAAAGCAAGTTTTTTTTCTCTTTTCTCTACTTCTCTCTCTCTCTACCCAGTGACCAAATCTAATTCAAAGGCATGAGCAGCAGGGCTGTCATTTCTTTAATTTGGTAGTCAAATCAGTATTGCTATGAGTTTGAGGATGGAAAACCATTCCTGAGTTTTCTATCTGAATTTAAAAGAAAATAACATAGCCAATAGATAGTGACCCAGAATAACTAATAACCATTGTGATAACTAATTTAGAATTGAATGTATGTGTATTGTATTTATTAGGGATTTAAATACTCATCTGAAAAGATGAAAACTTCATGATTGGGTCCGTTTTGTTTTGAAATCCAGCACCAAGCCATTCTTGTTACAAAGTGAATAAGTAAATATGAATTTAAAGGGTCTTGATGTAGTTGACAACATATTTGGCTTTTATAAAATGTTTCTAAAATTTTGAAGCTCTTGGCATCTTAGTTTATTTCCCATAAGATAAACCTGATTTTTGAACGGATCTTCTGTGAAAGCATTTTATCTTCCAATTGTAAATTTAATTGTTGTTATAATAAATAATAACACTTACTGAGCCCTAATATAGGGCGCAGTGTGCCCTGTGTGTTTGGATCATCTATTATAAATCTTAAAAGAATAGTTTAGCTCTGCCTATATCCAAAGTTTAGCACTTTAAAAAAGTTTATTCTTCTTTAAGTCATCCTCATCACCGTATTTTATCACTAAAGAATTTAAACAGCCTGGCGTGCTGGGTACCTAGAGTTGAAGAATCTGAGTCACACTGAATGGAGCTATTTTCATCCATTTCCTATTATGTTTTGGTGTTTATATCTTCTGTTTTACATAATTTTTTAATAGCTTAGTGCCTGTTATACTATCCTAACAGTACAACCAATATACAGTACAACCAAACATCCCTGTTTTATAGGGATGACATTTTAACATTTAAACATTTGTAAAGCAGCAATATTGTTTGACTAAAATAACAAAAGTAATGATATAAGCAGTTGCCACATGTTATGTCACTTTCAAAATATAAAATATCTCAGCATTGACCACTTTGTTATCTCACATTACAGACAATGTGCCCTGTGTGTTTGGATCGTCTGAAGAATATGATTTTCCTCTGTGGCCATGGAACATGCCAGCTCTGTGGAGACCGCATGAGTGAATGTCCTATTTGTCGCAAGGCTATTGAACGAAGGATTCTTTTGTATTAATTAAGAAATACAAAATATTTTGTTAGCTAAAATATGTGGTCATGAGATCTTAGTAAGCTTTTGAGCTAATTAATTGGAAGGTCCTGTGAGTTAATATCTAATATCATAGTTTCTTTACTAGAGTGTAATTAGACTCTTAAGTGTTTTTGTGTTTGAAATCGTGTTGGGATTTGGTGAGGGATTTTAGGGGGATTTGGTGAGGTTTTTTCCTTTAAAATACACATCTATGTAAATTCATAGGTAATTTACTTTTAGCTTCTAAGGGGAAGCCTTTCAGGATATCCTGTTATTTTTGTTTTTATTGCATTTTTCTCTTACAATTTATAAAATTGTTAGACATCAAAGACATGCTTGTGATCAGTTATCTTTCAGTTTGGCTTTACACAGCGAGTTGATGCAGGTACTGTGAGACTTCATGTATGAAATGAAAGGGACAAGTCAAGCCATTATGTCACAGATGGTAAACGCTGGTACAAGTTCTTCATGGTTAAGGGAATATTGAAGGGAGATGACAGGAAGTTATCCACATGTTTGTTTCTCAGTTTTTAGAGTAATTGGATACATAGAGTGGACCCAAAATGACTTTGCATTTAGCTTATTTTCTAGATTCAAAAGGAAACTTGTTTAACTTGAATCAAATTACCATTTTCAAATGAATGACAGACATGTAAAGGGAAAATAAGCAATCAGAGTGGGCAACTGATGGGGAAATAATAGTAAGAGTACTTATAAACTGATTATAGAACTGTAAATGGTCAGTTATATTAATTTTTACACTGTTTTATTCAGCCATCATTTTAACAAACATCTGTGAAAAGTGTACTTCAGTTTTCCCTGTGATTGCCTACTTTTGCTTGGTCTGACCAGTGAAGTGACATTACTCTATTTGGACCTCTGAGGGTCTATTTAGCTTTTCTAGGGTACTGAATAGTAAGTACCCTAGTGATCTGCAAAGGACAATGTATTGTCCAAAGGCAGCAATCTTTTCTCCTCTGGATCAATTAATTCTGATAGTGTTACTGATTCTGCCCTCATTGTTGGCTTTGTTTACAGTTCTTTCTCAGTAAGTCTTACTGTAAAGAAAACAGTCTTTCTTTATACCTGCTGATGAGAGTATTATTTAAACTGCCAACAATATCCAAGACATAATAAATAATGATAAATACTTTAGAAAGCATGACCAGGACATTTACAGAAATGTCTGATTACCTGTGTATTATTATTTTTTGTTGTTGTTTTTAGACACAAACTTTAAAGCATCTAATCATTTTCTCTCCTTTGAGTGAGTTGCTTCCAGGGTAAATATATACATAAACAAGTGTTTTGCTGCTAGATTGTACAAATATCAGCTGTTTACAATAGGTCTATTATATACGGCTTATAAACTTACTTCTATGAGTAGTTTTTTTCTCCTTGAAGTCTGGTTAGCTTTTCTTATTTCAGTTTTTCTACTTCATCTAAATTTAAAATTACATGTCTCCAGCTCTTACAACACTTGTTTCTGGCTGTTTAATTGTTGCTGCCTTTGGAAGTCCTGGTGAAGGTCATGGAAGTTTGCTGGCTGGTTTTGTAGTCTTGACACATATTTGTATTTAGCTGAGGTTTATCATTTAGAACAGTAAAATTTATAAATTTCTAATTTGAAAATTTATTATTTAGTCTATTCAATTATCTAATGAGGGGCCACTGAGGCTATTTTTAAAAACTATTTTGAAGTTATAAAAGGGCAGAACATTTGACTGATGATGTTCACATAAAGACATAGACTATTTTCTTGCAGATTTGAAAACAGCATAAGTGAGGTCTTTCCTTTCCTTCCATGCCATAGGCTGTCCACCTGTTTTCCACTAGATCACCTGGTGAGGAAGGAGCACCTGGTTGATTGTTGCAGAGTTTGGCCAGAGAATCCGGTGGTCTATAGCTCTACTTAAACAAGTCCTTTTTATTTATCTTCTGAGCTGCAGTACTAAAACTTATATCCCTAAAAGGTAATATCATCTTCTAGACTAGTTTTATTATTTCCTTCATAATACAAGTATAATAACTTCCAAAATTCTGTTAACGGAAGTCATAAAGTCACTATAATTATAATTCTAAATACTTGTGGATTTCCTATATTTGCATAACTTTGCAATTTGTTTCATAAATAGAAAATACTTATTTAGTTACATTTTTACACACCTAAAAAATCATTTTAAATTTATTTTGGATTTGTGAGAGAGTGTAAGATTAAGAACTTAGTCAACTTTGGTGACTTTCCTGCAACTCTCTGAATCTGCTACCTCTTTTTATTATTAGGTCTCTTAGCAGTACCTTTCCAGTTAGGTGTATTTGCTCTTCCTTTTCTAAACTTCTTTATCCTGTGCCTCAAGAAAGCTTTTACTTTTCCTTAAAAAGTCATTTAAAAATTGACAGGCTTTCATTTTAAAAAGTATTTATTGGGCCATAGGGGCTAGATACACAATATTGAAAAAAAGTCAAGGCCAGGTGCAGTGGTTCATGCCTGTAATCCTAGCACTTGGGGAGGCTGAGGTGGGAGGATTGCTCGAGGCCCAGAGTTTGAGACCTAGTCTCTGCAAAAAAAAAAAAAAAAAGGAAAAGAAAAAAAATCTTTGCATACTCAAAATTTGTTGTGCTTTTGTATGTATTTAAAGTAATCTGTAGTCGAAAGGAAGGGATCCAAAGGTATAAAATGTTTCCTAATGTTTCAGAAGAATTGTCATTGCGTTGTATTTGGATTCCCTCTCTGTCACTCTGTCACCCTACCACATTTCCTCCTTTCTTACTCTAAGATTATTAGCTCTGTTATGCAGAACACACACACAACTTACCAGATGGTGCTATTCTAATGGTGTTTATCCACATAATTTAACATTCTTACACCTTATACTATATACATATTTAATTTTTTGGGGAACAAGAAGATTTTCAAAAGAAGATAATTTTGTATTAGTATAGGAATATTATATTAGGCAAGTGTTTAGTTTAGCTGGCCAAAATATGCTTCAGATATTTGTAACTTTAAACATTGCAAATTGGCTAGCTACTGAGGCATAAAAATTAATCTATAGATAAAGTTGAAAATAACTTTATTAAATTTATATTTTTGATGGCTTTAGTTTGTGAAAACATTTTAGCATATTGAAATGCATGCTACTTAGGATTTGTCCAGTTCAAATTTCAAAGCTTGCTGGGTCATTTTCACAAGGTGGAAACAAACTGTCTAGATACATGTTGCCCAGTTGCTTCTCTTGGTTTATTCTGAATCCTGGACCCTTTTTGGACTAGGTACAATTATTAAATTTATGAACTAAAATTAAGGAGGGATTAAGAGTCAGGATAGTGAGGCTGGAATAGATAGGAAAGAGATAAAAAGGATCATGTAAATTCCATTAAAACATTAGTGGAGAAACTATGTTTAAGCAATGAAAAGGGTCTTTCAATAAATCAGTTCTTAATATAATTTAATAGTTGCTTTGTAAATTATAGGCTTTAATACAGCTTGCTTTTTTTTTTTAAATCCAAATGGAAAAACATCTACTCAGAATGTGTGAAATGTTGTATAGTAGTAATTTGTGTAAAAATTCAATTTTGAGGGGCAGTGCCTGTGGCTCAAAGGAGTAGGGCGCCGGCCCCATATACTGGAGGTGGTGGGTTCAAACCCAGCCCCAACCAAAAACTGCCAAAAAAAAAAAAAATTTTTTTTTTTTGAGATAGATATTTTTTTGCATTTCTATTGTAGTAAAAAAAAAATATAACATAGAATTTACCATCTTAACTATTTTATAATATATAGTTCAGTAGTTAAGTACATTTACATTGTTGTGAAACAGATCTCCAGAACTTTTCACGTTATAAAACTGAAAACTCTATACTCATTAAACAACTCTTCATTTCCTTCTCCGCCTAGTGGAATAGAATTTTTGACTGTATATAAATCAAGAGACACCTGAAATATTTAGTAGTTTGTGTTTGTAGGATCTAAAGTCTTGGTAAACATCTAGTTCCTAGAAGTCAGGAGAGGGACAGCGTTTCCCCCCTCCCTCCCTCCCCAATTGTTAGCAATCATAATTGAATATGTTTTAAACATCTGTTAATTGAAACCGTTTTGTTATTTTGAGCCATAGGGGAGAAATACATTTTAAGTGTTAGATTTAGGTTAGCTTTTTTGTACTAAATTAGGAAGGTAATAGTCTTTCACAAATTATGTGTGCCTTGTTGTTAAAAATGTCAGTTGTCTTTACATCTACTTATATAAGTTCCAAAATATGTTTTTTTTCTCCAAAAGGCAACCTAATTTCATTTGCTTGACTATTATGATAGGAATGCTTACTGATATTACTTGATAATCATATATAGCCTTGAACTTTAACATACATATAAAACTATAGCAGTATTAATAATTATAGTTGTATTTCTTTATGACATTAAATTTAAGGAAACTTTAACGCTGTCTTATGTACATTGCTTTACTGCAGTGAGGGAGAAATCCTTTAGATTGAGCTCAGTTTACTGATAAATAGTAATGGGTGAAACTACAGTATAAAAAAATGAACTAGATAGTGGAGCTGATGAATTAAAATTGCTTCATGGGCATTGTCTACCTCTTTTTCTGTCAGAGTATTACTTTTTCCAGCATTATTCTTGTGAGCAAAGAGGAAATGAGAACCGGAGATAAAAATAGAGATTTTTGTTGTTGTTGAGAATTTAAGCAGTAGTATAAGAGAAGTGATTGTCACTTTAATTTGGTGCCTAAATCCATAATGACAAGTTACAATTGACATGTACAAATTGTCTAAGAAAAAATATTACCGAACATTTTACTTTACCTGTGTAGTCTACTTGATTTTGCTTCATAAACATGACTTTTTTCCAAAAAGCAAAATGGTCTTGTAATTTTTTTTTTGTAAAGTAAACAAATGTGTGCCATTTTGTCTGAGATCTATAATTTCAGGAAGCTATTGAGAGTTCTGACTCAGGGCTTTTTAACAGTTTAAGCAATTGTTAATTATATTTGGGAAACTCCATCTACATAATTCTTCAGTGCCTTGAAAGAATTATTAACTTGGCAACACTATTAAAACTTTATAGAGGGTGGTCTTTAGTGCATGTGTATCATTATATATATACGTTTTTAAGTCATATTGCTTAGCTTGCGTAATAGCGATACTACATGTGTGCTGGGTTCAGGTAATTCTTTAAAGGAATTCTAGATTTGCACTTGTTTGTTTTTAAGAAACTAATTATTTATGGCCATGACACTGTTACCAGAAAAGTAATTCCATATTAAGCCATTATGCAAAGTCATCTATAAGTAGCATCTGGAAAGAGGAGACAGGGCTTGCTTATTTTAGTATGAAAGGAGGATCTGTTTGGGAAACACAGATTGTCTTCCTCTCAAGTGAGAGGGGGGAAAGACTCTTTGTTGAAATGATTCAGTTAAAAAAACAAACTTTTGGGGAAGTCATGAATTGCATGTCATTCTTAATGCTAGTCTTATAGATTAAATCCATAAAAATTTTCCTGTTAAAATCAGTATGCTTGTGTCATTCTCAATGCAGTATATTCAATGATTGAAAGCAGATTAAGTGACTCATAGCAGTGTTTTTTCTAGTTCTTTAGCTTTTAATGTTGGCTTAAACTCAAAGTCTCGTTTGTGAATATAGTTTCTGTATGGCAAATGATTCTTGTTAGCTTTTATTAAAAAATGCTTATAAGAGCTAAGCTTTTAAAAATAAATGCAAACATTTACCATTAATAAAACTTATGGTGTAGTATCATAATATGCTTTTCTCTGATCTTTTGCAAACTATTCTTTATAGTACGCATGAATTTTTATTTTTAAGGCATTGAAAAACAAATCTCAGTACATCAAAAAAAAAAAATCTATCATTGTTGGAAAGGAAATTGCCATGTCTTTGACAAACAAGGACTTATGTCTCCAGTGGTGTGTAAGAAATACAAGCATCCACATCTAGAAGGCTCTCGTTGCAATTGTTTACATTTACCTCTATTTATAGGGCCAAAGAAGCTTTTCATATTTTAACACCTCATACTCTTTCAGGATTAAAGTGTATCATGAAAATAGTCTGAGTAGGATAAATTTGATAGGAAGTAAATCAAACACTCAGTAAGACTAATCTTTTTCTGTAAAAAGCTTACTCCTCTTCACAGTCAAATGTAGACTTGATTTTCGAGAAGTAGACTCCCCTCCGCCTCAGGTGACACTTGATTTCAAGAGGTAGACATTTTAAAGCAAGGATTTCTTTGGCTTCTTTAATTTTTTTTTTTTGACTAACTCAGTAATTGAATGGTTTGGGGGTTATTTTATTTTTGGAAGCACTTGTGACGTTATTGAGAGGTTGTCTAGTTCCGGCTCAAAACATGATGTGTTATCTGAGATATTTGAGAGGAAAGCCATTTGAAGCAAAATCCTTTGTTCATTGAAAAAGGCATATGTATTCCAATTTTAAAATTGTGAATTTATTTTTTGAGTTACTCTTGATCTGTATTGTTTGCAGTTTATTTCTGTTGCTGTATAATTAGATATTTCATGGCAATATTTTTTTATTAAATTGGAACTGTATAGGTTTTAAAAATAAAGACATTTTAGAAAATCTGCTTTATATATTTTTTATCATTGACAGTTATTCATCCTTCACAAAGATTAAAATTACTGATAGTCTTGTAGCACAGCATTTTACAAATGCAATGACAGTGGAAACTATTAAAGGATGCACTGCAGAGGAGTGATAGAAGTTTATCAAATATAATGGGTACATGAATTAAAACACCAAAAACGATCTCTCAGATAACTGCCGAAGAATGATCATTTGGCTACTTGTTTTTTCCTTTATAACAAAACTCATTTTTTGTAAACTCGTTTTTATTTTATTGAGACCAAAAAAGTAATAGACATAATACAGGGTGACCATAAAGTCTGTGTGCAGTTTTACATTGCCCAGGAACCTTATGGCCACCCTGTATGGAGACATAAGATCAGACTCGAGTCACTGAGTGAATCACGTGCAAATCAGACTGTTAGCAGCACTGCCTTTGCAGGATGCGCTCATCAGGTGTGAAGGTGGAGTTTATTCTGCCCCTTCATGCCAAGATCCTTGCATTCACAGATGTGACAGCTTTCTGAAAGGCAGATTTTCAAGATAATATGTTCATTATTTTTCCTATATTTAAGAATATTGGCCTCCCTCCCTCCCTCTCCTTTTTTTCCCACAAAACACCAATTAATATCTTGAACACAACATTGACAGTTTACAAAATGCATTTATAGGTGAAGTTAACCCTAACTTAATAGGGAAATGGAGAAACAACTAGTTAAGAGAGCTTTTGCCTGTTAATCATGGTCAGAGGGCAAACCACTGTTTCAAAATTTTAGACATAAATAGGTGGGTACAGAGAATCACAGCTTATTGGAGCAGACACCCAGGAGCAGAAACTGCTGCTGGAACCAGTGTCGGAGTAGAAAAACCCTTGAAACTGTAATTGATGAATTGTTAGGGCATTGGGTGCACAAATGAGAATTAAAAACTCAAGAAGGGGCACAGTTTGGTGAATTTTACTTCTAGGGGACCTAACAGATTCTCAAGAGTGAAGGCGAGACAAAAATCCACTCTTACTTCCTACAGAAAGAGAGGAAAAGGTGTAGTTTTGAAATTTGTGACTATAAAACACTTGCACCTGCCTTCAACACTACTACCACCCTACGTAATCATGGGATTTCAACTGAACAGTATGTCTCAGGTGTTATTTAAGAAAAAGTCTCTAGGGAAAGCCCAAAGACAATGTAGAAGACAAAAATAAGGACACCAGAGGAAATTTCAGCTTCTGGTGCAGCCACAGCAAAGGATAAACATAGCATAACCCCTAACGAGATAAACAGAACTTGACAAAGGCTCATTTAACTCAGTTTCTCTTACCTAGTACATTATGTCCAGCTTTCAACAAAAATTACAGTTCATACTAAAAGATTGAAAAAACAAAACCCCTAAAATACCTAACTTGAAGAGATAAAGGAATTAATGCACCCAGTAACAGAGCACCCAAATACATAAAATATTAACAGATCTAAAGGGAGTGAGTGCAGTACAATAATAATAGGAGTACAATAATATTAGGTGATTTCAATACTCTAATGGATAGATAAATCAGAAATCAACAAAGAAACCTCAGAGTGTAAATTTTATAGTATCTGTATTGTATTCCAATCTTTTTTTTTTTTTTTTTTTTTTTTTAGAAATAGCCTCAAGCCGTCACCCTGGAAAGAGTGCTGTGGCATCACAGCTCACAGCAACCTCTAATTCCTGGGCTCAAGTGAGTCTCCTGCCTCTGCCTCCCAAACAGCTGGGACTACAGGCACCCGCCACAATGCCTGGCCATTTTTTGGTTGCTGCCGTCATTGTTGTTTAGCGGCCGGGACTGGATTCGAACCTGCCAGCTAAGGTGTACGTGGCTGGCGCCTTAGCCCGTTGAGCCACAGCACCGAGTCTGTATTCCAATCTTGAAAAACGAAAGTCTGAGTGACCCGTACAGTCAAGTGCTGAATCCACCCCTGTCAAGGCTCCCATCTAGAACATTTGAAGTTTGGCTTGGGGCTCTCAGCTCTCTTAACCTGCTCAACCTGTCAGCCAGTATTTATCACTTCCTTTCCCTTCAATTCTTTCCTCCCATCAGAAACAGGGCCTGTGTCTTCCCCTGGTCTCTGTCTTCCAAAGCTGTCATGGCAGGCAGGGGCTAATTATTTTTGTTTATTTTCTTTCTTATTAAATCATACCTGGGTACATTAAGGCAATCATGGGGTACAATGTGCTGGTTTCATATACAATCTGAAATATTTTCATCCAACTGGTTAACATAGCCTTGATGGCATTTTCTTAGTTATTGTGTTAAGACATTTATATTCTGCATTTAGTAATTTTCACCTGTACCCTTCTGAATTCCAGGACTTAAATGTATTTTTGTTTCAATATGTTGCAGTTATTTGTCCTTATTCCTGCTCAGGTTGCCCTATCTTCACCTACTTGATGTTTAACAGTCCTGTCGACACAAATCTGTCCATTTTTGAGGGCTTCCTCACTTCTGAAATGATGAGATTTCCAACCTTTTATACACTCATCCCACTTTGTCACCTTGGTAGAGCGCTGTGGTGTCATAGCTAATAGCAATCTTAAACTCTGGGGCTCAAGCGATTCTCTTGCCTCAGCCTCCCAAGTAGCTGGGACTACAGGAACCCGCCACAACACCCGGCTAATTTTTAGAGATGGGGTCTCGCTCTTGCTCAGCCTGATCTCGAACTCCTGAGCTCAGACAACCCACTCCCTCGGCCTCCAAGAGTGCTAGGATTACAGAGCTAGGAAAACTTTTAAGGGAAAAACACGAGTTCAAACTGAACTTTGCAATTCACATTCAGGATTACTGACTATTGATTTAACCTCATTGATCTTATAGCTATATTTCTTTTCAAGCACTTTAAAAAAGTTATTTCTTCTATTGTACAATAATAATGTTATCGGGCAGCACTTGTGGCTCAGTGAGTGGGGCGCCGGCCCCATGTACCAAGGGTGGCAGGTTCGAGCCTGGCCCCGGCCAAACTGCAACTAGAACAACAAAACAGCCGGATGTTGTGGCAGGCGCCTGTAGTTCCAGCTACTTGGGAGGCTGAGACAAGAGAACCGCCTAAGCCCAGGAGCTGGAGTTTGCTGTGAGCTGTGACGCCATGGCACTCCACCGAAGGCAACAAAGTGAGACTCTGTCTCAAAAAAAAAAAAAAAATAATAATAATGTTATCGCCAAACAACATGATGTTTGAAAAGCTTAAATTTTTTTTCAGTTCTTTGTTATCATTAGAGTATATCCGACTAGGGACAGATTGTTAAATTACTGTATCTTAAAATTTCCTTTGGCCCCAGGTGCTGTGGCTCATGTTATAACCTGAGTACTTCGGGAGGCTGAGGCAGGAGGATCATTTTGAGGCCGGGAGTTTGAGATCAACTTGAGCAACATAGTAAGACCCTGTTCCTACAAGAAATTAAAAAATTAGCTGTGTGTGGAGGATCTTTTGAGCCCTGATGTTTGAGGTTGCCCTGAGCCATTCAGTTGTTATTAAATTCGAGCCTGATCCAAATCCTCATCATTTTTCAAAAAAAAAAAAAAAAAAAAAAAAAAATACCATGACTTGGTGCCTGTGGCTCAATAGGCTAAGGCGCTAGCCACGTACACCTGAGCTGGCGGATTCAAATCCATCCTGGGCCCACCAAACAACAATGGGTGCAACCAAAAAATAGCCAGGCGTTGTGGCAGACGCCTGTGGTCCCAGTTACTTGGGAGGCGGAGGCAGGAGACTCGCTTGAGCCCAAGAATTGGAGGTTGCTGTGAGCTGTGATGCCACAGCACTCTGCTCAGGGTGACAGCTTGAGGCTCTGTCTCAAAAAAAAAAAAAGTACCTTGATATAATTTTATCTGGAACTACAGGTGTGTGCCATTATGCCTGACTAATTTTTCTATTTTTAGTAGAGATGAGGGTCTTGCTCTTGCTCTCAGGCTGGTCTCAAACTTTTTTTCTTTTTGTTTTTGTTTTTTGAGATAAAGTCTCACTTGGTCACTCTTGGTAGAGTGCTATGGCATCTCAGCTCACAGCAACCTCAAACTCTGGGGTTCAAGTGATCCTCTTGGCTCAGCTTCCTAAGAAGCTGGGACTACAGGTGCCTGCCACAATGCCTGGCTATGTTTTAGAGACGGGGGTTTCCATCTGGCTAAGGCTGGTCTCAAACCTGTAAGCTCAGGCAATCCATCTGCCTCAGCCTCCCAAGTGCTGGGATTACAGGTGTTAGCCACCACGCCCAGCTGGTCTCAAACTCTTGACCTCAAGCAATCCTCCCTCCTTGGCCTGCTAGAGTGCTGGGATTACAGGTGTGAGCCACTGCACTTGTCCCAGAAGTTCAATTTGACTTTTGGATATTAGGAATTGTTTTATTAATTCATTTAAAATTACGTAAAACATGTATATTGTTCCATAATATATTCAAAGAAATCTATCTTCTAATCATATTCCTTCCACCTAGCTCCTCTCCATTCTCCTATAAACAATATTGGGGTCTATCAACTCTCTGTTGTTTTTCTTTTAATATTGGCAAGTACACACACATGTATACATTGGACCCCCCTTTCTTTTTAAAAACACAAATATTATAGTGTTCAGAATGTCTCCACCTAACTCCTCACATTTTACTAATAATGACCTTTATTATCTTATGACAGGGAAGAATATATTTTTCCCTAGTGCTGTGGAGAAGTAGATATTGTCTCTGTAGAGCCTGGTGACTCAGTAGGCCGTGACCCTGGGCTGCCCTTCCTTGATGAATTGGGAAGGTGCGAGATTCACTCCGGGGCTGGGGCCAAGTTGTTCCAAGCCAGGCAGCTTGGTTTCCTCTGACCCAGCCCCAAGTTTAGCTCAGGGGCTGTTTTCCTCAGCGCCCACCTCACCTCCTCTGGGAAGAAGAATGAAGAGGTGTCACCCGGTGCCAGTTCCCTGGTTACCTGCTCCGTTGCTCAGCGCCCCTCCTCTCCATCTTCTGTCGAGTAGGGGAGGGGGCGCCCCACCTTCCTGGAGTGCCGAGGGCTCGTATGCCAGAACGCGAGGGGGCTGAGAAGTAGGCATTGTCCCCCTCCAGTCGCAGTGAAGACTGTTTACTTCTGAGTGGCATCCCGGGCCTTTCCTCTGCGGAGATAAGTGAAGATGCACACCAGAACCCCGACTGTCCGGCGGGCTCCATCTGGACCCCATCTCTGTGCCCCCTCCCCTAAACCACGCTTCCCAGACAGGAGGTTTTTTTTTTTTTTTTTAATTGAGACAGAGCCTCAAGCTGTCACCTTGGATAGAGTGCTGTGGCATCACAGCTCACAGCAACCTCCAATTCCTGGGCTCAAGCGAGTCTCCTGCCTCGGCCTCCCAATTAGCTGGGACTACAGGCGCCCGCCACAACACCCGGCCATTTTTTGGTTGCAGCCGTCATTGTTGTTTGGCGGGCCCAGGCTGGATTCGAAACCGCCAGCTCAGGTGTACGTGGCTGGCGCCTTAGCCCGCTGAGCCACAGGCACCGAGCCAGGAAGTGTTTTCTATCTATGTTTTAAGATGTCAGAAACCGCATCAAACCTGGTCTCCACTGAGGACATTGTTCACGTAAAAGAAACTTGTTTTCTCCTGTTTTAAAAGATGTTCTATGTACTAGTGTGAAGTAACGAGCATGTGACACTGAGTAAATACGATATCATTTTTTTTTTTTTTGAGACAGAGTTTCACTATGTTGCCCTTTGATAGAGTGCTATCGCATTATAGCTCACAGCAACCTCAAACTCTTGGGCTTAAGCAATTCTCTTGCCTCAGCCTCCCAAATAGCTGGGATTATAGGCGCCCACCACAATGGCCCGGCCATTTTTTTTGTTGTTGTTGTTTAAGCAGGCATGGGCTAGTTTGGAACCCGCCAGCCCTGGAGCATGTGGCTGGCGCCCTAACCACTGAGCTACGGGTGCCGAGCCAATATCATCACGTTTAATGATAGCAATGTAAGCACTCAGCACCGCTTTGTGCCATGCACTCTTCATATACATCATCTGATTAGATCCTTAACACCGAGTTGCATTTTACCTGTGAGGATAGGGACGCTCCAGAGATGAAATAAATTGCTACCTTCTTTCATTTGTCAGTAGCTGTGCAAATGTCCCAACATTCCATCATCCTAACTTGGCGTTTTTTTTTCTTGGTCTTCCTCCTTCCCCGCCTACTTCCCTCCCTTCTTGTTTTTCTTCATCCTTCCTTTTTTTTTCTTTAACTTTTCCATCTTTTTTTAACATCCAAAGCCTGTATTCCTGCCATCACACCCCTCCGGCCTTTAACGAGAGCTCTGAAGGGTGTCAGGGAAGAGGCTGATCTCAGAAGCAACTGTATATAGAGTCTGGGGCTGAATGGGAGAACCTGGGCGGTTAGTAACTTCCTTTACCTTTTTGCTTCTTGCATTTTTCTGGGGAAGGACTGTAGGAAAACACACCCTCCTAAATGGGACCTTTGTTGGGTGCACCAGCCACTTTCTCCCACAAGGGGTCAGTCGACTCCTCCCAGTGAGTTGAAGTCCTGCTCCTGGCTTAGCTTTGGGGCCATGAGGATCCGTCCAGTGGGGGAAGGACCTCTGACTGTCCCACGTTCTATTCTCCAGCACCCTCCTTTATCCAAGCTGAATTCATCTGGCACCTGCACTTCATCCTCATGTGCCATGTTGGGAGAAAGGAATGGACACCAAGTTCCAATTTGTTCTTTACTTGTAGTTCAGAGTAGTATTTTAGTTAAAATTGGTGTATGTAAAATATGGCTACAAATAATTTCTCAAAAATCTGTGTCTTGCAACTATTATATCTGAGTGAGGTTTTAGAACAAGGGAATAATGTAGGGAACGCTTAGGAAGTGCCTTCTAAGTGAGCGGCACTGTGATTCATCCTTGGGTGGTTCTGGAACTCCAGCCCCAGGGTGGCTTCCCCTGCAGTGTGACACACCACAAAAACAAAGATCAGAGTTTTCCATGGTCCTGGCAGGGTCGATTTTCAGTTATATAAGCTAAAATGGACATTTAGGAGATGGTGGAGGGTTTTTAAAACCTAGAGCTTATATAATTTGGGCATACTATTTAGGAAAAGAACAGAAAATGACAATTACAAATGTAGATATGAAAATTATTTAGGATATAAAAATAAAGGACCACAAATATAATTAGGAAAAAAAAAAAGACTGCAAACATCTCCCAATTCCAGAAAAAAACATCTTTTTATTACTGAACTCTTTTTTTTTTTTTTGTAGAGACAGAGTTTCACTTTATTGCCTTTGGTAAAGTGCCGTGACATCACACAGTTCACAGCAACCTCCAACTCCTGGGCTTAGGCGATTCTCTTGCCTCAGCCTCCCGAGTAGCTGGGACTATAGGCGCCCACCACAACACCCGGCTATTTTTCTGTTTTGCAGTTTGGCCAAGGTAGGGTTTGAACCCACCACCTTCGGTATATGGGGCCGGCACCTTCCTCGCTGAGCCACAGGAGCCGCCCAGCTTTATACTTTTTGATTGTCTTTCCATGCATGGACAATTTTGTAAAATTTTTTTTAATAGAGAAAGTAGGAAGATAATTCATCTCTCCAATTTTTTTTTTAGCTGAGCTGCTGGATTATCATTATTGATGCCTGGGATGCCGAGCACATGGGTATCACACTATTTGTAATGCTGCTACATTTCTATTCCATACAAATACAAGAATTCTGAAAATTATATTTTGTGAAATCCCCTTCAAAAAGAAAGAAAGAATAAAGTGTGTTCATGGTTGTACATGCTGCATTAGCAAGTATATTCTTGATGAGAGAGGACTTTCACTTTGACTATCTGTTCATGGAGTCTTTGTCTCACAATTTTACATACTGGACAGTTGGAAGAATTTTTCTTTTCTTTTTTTTTAGACAGAGCCTCAAGCCATCACCCTGGGTAGAGTGCTGTGGCATCACAGCTCACAGCAACCTGCAATTCCTGGGCTTAAGTGATTCTCTTGCCTCAGCCTCCCAAGTACAGGCGCCTGCCACAGCGCCCGGCTATTTTTCGGGCTGTAGTTGTCATTGTTGTTTGGCAGGCCTGGGCTGGATTCGAACCCACCAGCTCTGGTGTATGTGACTGACGCCTTAGCCGTTTGAGCTACAGGTGCCGAGCTGGAAGAATTTTTCGCAGACCAACCTTTGGCTTCATTCATTTCAAGCCCTCTTTCTCCTCCACAACCTACATACTTCTAGTGCCAGAGTCATGAGACGTAGCATGTTGGGGTACCCCTAGGCCTGTCGGTCACAACACAGGCAGGAAGAGAGATGAGGGTGCTTCTCAAAGACATTTCTACATCAGGATGGCATAGCAACAACTTCAGTGTACATGGAAGTAACTGTGAGCCACACAAATGGGCCCAACTACCCTCCCTACATAAGTATGTCCTTGATGCTCATTCATCTGCCTCATCTTGGGATGAGGGAAAGCATGTCACTTGACACAGGGAAAGCATAGAGAAAGGAAAGTGGGAGTAGAAAGAAAAGGTGGCCTTACTGACCACAGTTAAATACAGGGTTGACATAAAGTTCGTGGGCAACTTAAAATAGTTTAACATAGTAAATTGCACATGAACTTTATGTCCACCCTGTATATTGTTTTTGTCTATTTTACGACCAGTGGGTTTAATGACCACACTGCTGGGCCCTTTCTAGGCCATAAGAGGGGTCTGAGCTGACGAAGGGCCCTGCAGCTTTGTGGTAAGTCCCCTGGATGGTCCATCCTAGGACCGACTCAGAGGGAGGGCCAGCAGGCCGCAGGAAGCAATCACGCGCCCCCTTACACAGGAGCAAGCTGCCCACCCACTGACAGGTCCTCTCCAACTGCAGGAGGACAAGTCCCAGCATTTCCTGATACCCCCTAATGGTGCAGTCTCTGATTTGGACAAAATGTACCATTTTTTGCTGTGGATCACTGTGCCAGTAAGAAAGGTGTGAGGACATTTGTTGCACAGGAGTGAGCATTCAATGGGGACCCAAGAATATACATGACACGTCTCTACTTTTTCTAGGTCTGGGATGATAAAAGCTTTGCTCTTACTTAAATATCTTCCCCATCTAGCACACAACCCCTGCTAACAGCCGTGAACGCTTCCTGAGGACTCTGAAGCCCACAGAGCGCTCCTCTGAGCTCCTTCAAGTTTAAAAAACAATTTATGCAACAAATATTTGCTAAGTACTCATTCTGGGCTAGCCTGCCGGTTATAGCTTATTGAGTTGCTTACAAAGCATTTTATGCAAATATATCTCTGTGTAGTTACATTATAAACAAACTGGTGACAGGGACCAGAATTTTCTTGCTGGCCTATTACAGTGCTGGGTATGTCAGCATTGAATGAATACCGATTTGATTGGCTCGGCGCCTGTGGCTCAACGGGCTAAGGTACCAGCCATGTACACCTGAGCTGGTGGGTTCGAAGCCCAGGCCCGCCAAACGACAATGATGGCTGCAACCAAAAAAAAGCCAGGTGTGGCGGGCACCTGTGGTCCCAGCTACTTGGGAGGTGGAGGCAGGAGACTTGCTTGAGCCCAGGAATTGGAGGTTGCTGTGAGCTGTGATGCCACAGCACTCTATTCAGGTTGACAGCTTGAGGCTCTGTCTCAAAGAAA
>CAUYON010069716.1:0-13195 GCA_963573935.1 Arctocebus calabarensis | reverse complement strand
TATGAGGACAATTAATGACAATTATTGACACGGTGGGGGTGAAGGAAAGGGAGAGCAGAGAGAGGAAGAATGAGGGAGGGGTGGGGAAAGGAAGAGCAGAGAGAGGGAAGGAGTAAGGGGGTGGGGTCTTGGGGTCTTGGGGTCTTGGTGTGTGCCACACCTTTTGGGGGCAAAACACGATTGTAAGTGGGTCTCTTCCTAACAAATGCAACCAGTGTAACTTGGTTTCTTGTACCCTCAATGAATCCCCAACAATAAAAAAAATAAAATAAAATAAACAAGAAAAAAAAAACCCTAACTGATATGAACAATGTAATATTTTCTTGCACTATAATAGTTGGAGATTTTAACACCCCACTGGCAGACTGGACAGATCCTCCAAGCAGGGCATCTTAGTGTTGGAAGGTTTTTTTATTGTCTCTTTGATCTCATTACTTGAAATCAGACTGTTGAGATCTATTTCTTCTTGATTAAGACTAGGGAGAGGGTGTGATTCCACGTATTGATCCACGTCCACTACATTGTCAAATTTCTAGGCATAGAGTTTCTTGTAGTTTTCAGAGGTAATCTCTTGTATCTCTGTGGCATAGAGTTTCTTGTAGTTTTCAGAGATAATCTCTTGTGTCTCTGTTATTTCCCCTTTATCATTCCCTATTGAAGTTACTAGTGCTTTTCTGTGTCTAATTAGTCTGGTCAAAGGTTTATCTATTTTGTTTATTTTTCAAAAAACCAACTCTTTGTTTTGTTAATTCTCAGAATAATTTTTTTGTTTTCAATTTCATTAATCTCTGATTTAATTTTGGCTATTTCCTTTCTTCTGCTGTGTTTAGGGTTAGATTGATCTTCTTTTACCAATTCCCTCAAATGGTTTGTGAGTGTGCTGATGTGCTCACTTACTGTTTTTTGAAGGTAGGCATCTAGCACAATAAATTTTCCTCTCAGGATTGCTTTTGGTGTATCTGAGAGGTTTTGGTAATTTGTGTCTTCACTGTTGTTATGTTTGAGGAAATTAACAAATTTCTCTTTTATCTCTTCCTTAACCCAAATATCATTCAGCATAATGTTGTTTAGTTTCTAAGACTTTCTGCAGGGATGAATATTATTATTAGTGTTGAGCTACACAACTATAGCCTTGTGGTCTGAGAAGAGACATGAAATAATTTCTATTCCTTTAATTTTGCTAAGGTTTTATTTGTAGCCTAGGATGTGGTCTATTTTGGAGTATGTGCCATGATCTGATGAGAAAAAAGTATATTCTTTTGCTTTAGGATGGTGTGTTCTGTATATGTCTATTAATCACATTTGTTCTAGGGTAACATTTAAGTCCTGTATATCCTTGTTTAGTTTCTGTTTAGAGGATCTGTCCAGTTCTGTCAGAGGAGTGTTGAAGTCCCCAACTATTAAGGTGTTATAGGATATCACATTGCTCAGACCTCTCAAGGTCTGTTTCATAAATCTGGGAGCATTTAAATCAGGTGCATAAATGTTTAAAATTGAGATGCATTCTTGTTGTATTGTTCCTTTGACCAGTATGAAGTGTCTATCTTTTTCTTTCTTAACTGAAGTTGCTTTGAATCCACTAGTATCTGAGAATGGGATTGCAACTACTCCTTTCTTCTGATTTCCATTTGCTTGATACACTGTTTTCCATCCCTTTACCCTGAGTCTTGATTTGTCTTTCTGGGCAAGGTTTGTCTGCTGGAGACAGCATATAGATGGCTTGTGCTTTTTTAACCAATCACCTAGCCTGTGTCTCTTCAGTGGGGAATTAAATCCATTGACATTTATTGAAAGTATGGATAAAGGTGGTAGAATTCTATTCATCTTATTATGAGAAAGTCTGTTTTGTGATTTTATCCTTTGTGCCATTGTGAAAGCTAAGCTCTGGCCTTTGGCTTCTAGGTGTTTACTTTGGTGGTGGTACATTGTGGTGTTCAGATGAGAATCAGTCTAAGTATAAGTCAGTCAAAGTTCAGGTGAGAATCAGTCTTAAGTATTTCCTGTAGAGTTGGTCTTGTTATGATGAGTTTCCTCAGTGTTTGTGTATCAGCAGAAAATTTGATTTATCCATCAATTTTGAAATGCGGTTAGCAGGATACAGGATTCTGGGATGAAAATTATTTTGTTTAAGGATGTTGAAGGTGGATGACAATGCTCTTCTGGATTGGAAAGTTTTGGTTGAAAAGTCTGCTGTCTTGGGTGGTGCCTGTGGCTCAGTGAGTAGGGTGCCAGCCCCATATACTGAGGGTGGTGGGTTCAAACACAGCCCCAGCCAAACTGCAACAACAACAACAAAAATAGCCAGGCATTGTGGTGGGTGCCTGTAGTCCCAGCTACTCAGGAGGCTGAGGAAAGAGAATCACCTAATCCCAGGAACTGGAGGTTGCTGTGATGCCATGGCACTCTACCAAGGGTGACAAAGTGAGACTCTGTCTCTAAAAAAAAAGTCTGCTGTCATCCTAATGGCTCTGCCCTTGTAGGTTAATTGTTGCTTATCCTAGCTGCTTGTAGAATTTTCTCCATCTTAACTTAGGACAGGTTCATTACAATGTGCCTTGGATAGGTTCTGTTAGAGTTCAGATGACCCAGGGGTCAACATCCATCTGAAAGAGTGTGTCGGGATCCTTAGTAAACTTGGGAAGTTTTCACTTATAATAGTCTCCAGTAGAGCTTCCATACCTTTGGGACAATCTTCTTCCCCTTCAGGGAATTCTATTATCCATATGTTTGGACATTTCATGATGTCTTGTAGTTCTCTAAGTGCCTGCTCTGCTTCCTTTTTCTTCTTTTATGACTCTGTAACTATCTGTGTTAACTAAAAGATTTTATCCTCTAACTCTAATGTTCTTTATTCTCTGTGGTCTAATCTATTTGTAATACTTTCTACAACTTCTTTAAATTCCCTGATTGTCTCCTTCATTTCTTTAAGCTCATCCATCTTTTCTATATTCTACATATTGTTCATCTGATTTTTTATTGTCTTTCCATTTTCTCATCCAATACCTTATTGTCTTAATCTACCATATTTTAATTTACCCTCTGTCAAATCCATTACTTCTTTATAGGAGGAGTCTTTTCTTAAAATTGTCTCAGAGTCCCTTAGAGGAGTTGCTCTATTTTGATTCTTCATGGTGCCTGAATTATTCTTTTAGTTCCTCCTCATGAGTGCTTTCTGTTTATTCACTTCTTTGTGCACCTTTTTTCTTCTTATTTCCTCTTTTGCTTCAAGTTACCTTGTCTCAGAGTTTAGGTGATGAAGAGACCTCTTGGTATGGGGTTAGAAGGCAGACAAGGGGTGAAGGAAGCAAGGAGATGCAAGAGAAAAAGAAAAAAAATGGAGGAAACAAAGAAGGAAAGAATAAGGGAGAAGAAAAAGAAAAAGAATGAAAGAAAAGAAAAGGGGGGGAAAGGGAGAATGACAAAAGAAAATTAAAGAATAGGAGAGGAGGACAAGAAGGAAAGATGAGAGTGATGGGAGAAATGTTATTGTTCAGCCTAGTGCTAAGGCCACGTTTATAGCTCAGGGGTTTTGAGGAGCTGGGCTGGGTGGGTTCCTCTAACTCAGGCTCTCCTTAACATTCAGACTCTTCCTCTGTCAAAATTAGGAAGAAAAGAAAAAGAGCAAACACAGAAAAGAAGAAGGGAAACTTGAGTGTGGATAGAGAAGAAAAACAAAAAAGAAAAATAAAAAGTTCTGCTGCATAGCCTTCCTGATACTTTCTTCCTAGGGCTGATGGTACAGAGTTTTCCTGGCCTACATGAGCCAGATTACTGCTGCAGTCTATCTGCCAGACCACAACTGTGTCACACTGCCCTCAGCAAAGAAAGAGTGGAGTAAAAAGAAGACACAATCAAAAAATAAAATAAAAATAAATAAATAAATAAATAAATAAAGGGGGGGAGAAAAACTATTTTTAAAAAAGAATAGACAAAGGAAATTAAATGTAGCATTGAATCAAATAAAGGAGAGGGAGGGAAAAGGAATAAAGAAAGATAAGAGAAAGACAACAGTCCAGGAAGAAAGAAAAAAAGTGGGAGGGATATCTTAGCTGATGCAGAAGCCCATTATGTGGGAAAGATTAGAAGAGTAGAAAAGTTTCTGTTATGTGAGAAAATGTTGAGGAGTGAAGTAGGGAGACAGAATAAATCAAGCTAAAGTTCTGCAACCAAAAAACAGAAAAGAAAAAAAAAAAACAGAAGCCCTTGCTCTTATTGAATGTAAAAATGGGAGTTAGAAAAATAGCCCACTGGACAACTTAGCAAAAAACAAAACACATTGAAACAAGATTTAAAAAGAAAGAAAGAAAGAAAAAGCTCAAATAGCCTGATGTAAGCAATCTCAGTACCCAAAAGAGGAAGGAAAGAAGAAAAAGAGAAAAAAAAAATTAACCATGACTCCTACAAGAAAGAAAAACAAGAAAAGAAAAAGAAAGAAAAAAAGAAACAACAAAATTATTTTTATATGTATATATAAGAACATACACATATGACATAGGGATCTGGCTTTTGTAGGAATATATTTATGTTGCAATACACTTTCTGGACAGCAAGTGGCATCATGAATTTGGGGGATGAACAACACTGCTGTTACCCTCTCTCTGTTTCCCAGGCTTATACCTGTTTCCCAGCTAAATTGTTCTTGGTGATCGCCCATTTACCCACTTGGCACTCAGTCCCTGCCAATCTGCGATTCCACAGTTCTCAAAAAATCTTCAGAAGCAAGTCTCACAGATTCCCCATATAACAGTTCCCCTAGAGTGCAGGAGATCCTGGGCTTGTCTTGAGTGTAGGATGGCTCCCTGCAGGCAGAACTCAGACTGCTGCACCTTAGGCCCACAGCAAGAGGCCTGCCAACCCAACTGTCTGGAGAATTTTGTGACAATGGTGGCCTCCTGTTTAGAACTTTCCCAATATGGATATCTCACCCACTGCCAAACTGCGGCAGAATGGCTCCAGACAGTATCTCACTCTGGCCACCAAATTCCACTGGGGAATGCACTTCACCAATCTTCCACTCAATGCCTAGCTTTCCCCAAGAACTGAAAACTTCAATAAGCTTCTTCTGGGACCTCCGTTGGGGGAAGGGGGATGCTAGCTGCTACCGCCACCACTGTCACTGCGGCTGTGGCCAGGGCAGGCTCACAGAAACTTGCCTGGCAGTCTCTGCAGGTCCTGTTTGCACTCTAAGTCCAGTAATCCACCACTTCACTCCACACCAATATTCCAATCTGGGTATGATCTAGCCCATTCCCTCTCACCCATTGTTCCAGGAGAGCTCAGCTAAACATCTTTTCCATCCACCGTCATGCTCTGCCCCATCTAAGATCAAGTAGGTTTTATCCCAAAGACACAAAGTTGGTTCACATATGTAAATCCATAAATGTAATTCACCACCAAAATAAAATCAAAAACAAAGACCATATGATTCTCTCAACTGATGCAGAAAAGGCTTTTAACAATATCCAGTATCTTTTTATGATAAAAACACTCAAGAACTCTTTTTTACCAAGGACCTGCCAACATGGGCCACATTCATACCATAACCATAAAGAAGGTGGCCCAATCATCATCAAGAAGCACTACATGAATCTGGGCAAACACTTTCATACAAAAAGCACATGTGCAAGGAGATCACCATCATTCCCAGCAAGAAGCTCCACAGAAAGATATCAGGCTATGTCACACACCTGATGAAACAGATCCAGAGGGGCCAGGTGAGAGTCATCTCCATCAAGTTGCAGGAAGAGGAGAGAGAAAGGAGAGATAAATATGTCCCTAAGGTCTCAGCCCTGGATCAGGAGATCACTGATGTAGATCCTGACAATAAGGAAATGCTGAAGCTTTTAGACTTTGGTAGTTCATCCAACCTCCAGGTCTCTCAGTCTACAGCTGGGATGAATTTCAAAACACCACGTGGAACTATTTGAATCTATCTGCTGTGCTGTAATATTTTAATAAACCTGGAGCAACAATGACAATAAAAATCACTCAAGAAAACAGGCTTAGGTGGGACATTCTTTAAATTGATAGAGGCCATCTACAGCAAACCCACAGTCAATATTATATTGAATGGAGTAAAACTGAAAGTATTTCTACTCAGATTTATAACTAGACAAGGATGCCCACTGTGACCACTGCTATTCAACTTCATGCTGGAAGTCTTAGCCATCACAATCAGGCAAGACAAGGAGATCAGGGTATTCAAATGGAGACAGAAGAGGCCAAACTCTTTCTCTTTGTGGTTGACATGACCTTATATCGGGAAAACCACAATGAATCAACTACAGAGCTCTTAGACATGATCAAGGAATATAGCAGTGTCTTGGGATATAAAATCAGTACCCACAAACAAGTTGCCTTAGTATATGCCAACAATATTCAAGCTGAGAACATAATCAAAGACTCTATTCCTTTTACAATAGTGCCAAAGAAGAGGAAATACCTGGGGATTTATCAAGGGCATGAAAGATCTCCATAAAGAGAACCTTGAAACCCTGAGAAAATAAATAGCTTAAGATGGTAACAAATGGAAAAACATACCATGTTCATGGTTGGGTAGAATCAACATTGTTAAAATGTCCATACTACCCAAAACAATGTATCTATTTAATGCAATCCCAATCAAAGCACCAATGTCATACTTTAAAGAACTTGAAAAAATAATGCTTTGGTTCGTATAGAATCAGAAAAACCCCAAATAGCAAATAAAATTCTTAGAAATAAAAACAAATCTGAAGTCATCACATATCAGAATATGCTACAAGTCTACAATGATCCAAAGTCCCAAAACTGCAGATGCTGGCATGGATGTAGAGAGAAGGGAATACTTCTACACTGCCGGTGGGATTGTAAACTAATACAACACTTATGGAAAGAGGTATGGACAATCCTCAGAGAACTAAAAATTGATATTCCATTTGATCCTGCAATCCTATTAGTAGGTATCTATCCAGAAAAACAAAAATCATTTTACCAGAAAGACATTCATGTAAGAATGTTTATTGCAGCTCAATTTATAATTGCCAAGTCATGGAAGCAACCCATATGCCTATCAACCCATGAATGGATCAACAAATTGTGAGATATATATATATATATCATGAAATACTATCCAGCCATAAAAAAAGATGGAGACTTTACATATTTTATGTCCACCTAAATGGAGTTGAAATACATTCTTCTTAGTAAAGTATCACAAGAATGGAAAAATAAATATCCAGTGTACTCCATACTAATATGAAACCATTATATAAATAGTTACATATTCATATGAACAATAAAGCACCAATATAGTTTAGTATGGGGTGGAGGAGGAGGGAAAGGTATGAGGGGGAGAGGGGAAAACAGTTGGCAGAAGGGGGCATTTGACAGAATCTCACGTAATGGGAATGTATATAGCATGACCCCTGGGGGAGGGGTTCTTTTACAACTGGAACTGTACCTTTGAAATGAAAGCAATGTAATCTAAATTACGTTTGTAATTTATACCCTCATATCAATTTGAAATAAAAATAAATAAATAAACAAATTTCTTTTTTAAAATTCCTCTCATGCCTATAATCCTAGCACTCTGGAAGGCCAAGGTGGGTGGATTGCTTGAACTCACAAGTTTGAGACCAGCCTGAGCAAAAGCAAGACCTGTCTCTACTAAAAATAGAAAAACTGAGGCAAGAAGATCATTTGAGCCTAAGAGTTGGAGGTTGTTGTAAACTATGATGCCAGGGCACTCTACCCAGGGCAACTTGAGACTCTCTCTAAAAAAAAAAAAAACCTCCACAGAAACATGGTATACAACCTCTTACTTACCTTGGACAAAACATAGGAGATCATGTAAGCAGGTAATATATTAGTTAAAACTTTTAACAAATTGATAAAACCCAAGAATAGAAGGGGAGAGGCAAGATGGCCAACTGAAGCCAGCTTTCAGCAGAGGCTTCCATCCAGAGGAAGAAATAGTGGCCAGAAACAACCCAATAAAGTGGAAGATCAGGAGCAGACCTGAGAGAGAGGATAGATAGGTTCACATCACCCCTGCTGAGGCAAGCTGAGACCCCAAGGATACAAATTTCAGGTACAAAGCCCTTCTCAAAGAGGATGGGAATCCTTCCCCTCCCCCACCTCAGGAGAGTGGCTTGAGGCTAGTAGTGAACAGAGGATCTTTTGTTTCACTAAAGAGAGTGGCTGAGAGCCGGGACTCCCTCCACAGAGAGATACGGCTATAAGCCCAGGCAGTCTCTTGCCTGGGACAAAAGTTGAATATGCTCCCTACCTTCCTGAACTCCCAATCCACCTTTCCCCCCTCTCTCCTGGCAGTCTGGAGGACAACCCCCTGCAGAATCTGGAAAGTCTGGCAGATTTTTGCTAGGGCGGGGCATCTCGTGGGCTATGGGACAGTTGTGGTGAAACTATAATTTTAATAGAGGAGGGAAGTCACAAGGGAAGAGAGACTTGCCCCATGTTGGAAAGAACATAGCACAGGACCCATGCCACTGATCACTGGGGACTATAGTGGCCCCCACTGGCACCTTGTCTGCTTCTGCTACCTGCGGGGCATTGCCTTCCAGCTCCCCAGTTCCCTACCCGGGTCCTGCAACCTGCACGGCAGGTAGCCCACAGCCAGCATCTCCACCCTCTGGCTTCCTGCCACCTCCTGCAGCCCACGGCCAGCGGCTCTGCCCTCTGGATCTTCACACAGCTCCTGCTACCCTCAGCTGGAGGTTGGTGGCTCCACCCTCTGGCTCCCCACCCAGCTCCTGCCATCCGTAAGACTGGTGGCAATGCCCTCTAGCTCCCCGCCCTGTTCCTGGGAGCACAGCAGTACCCCAGACCAGAGGCACCACCCCCAACAGTGGCAGCACCACCCCTGACAGTGGTGGTGGCTCCACAGTCCTTCCAATGGGATCAAATTTAGGATAGACACCTCCCCAATTTTGTGGAACATGGAGGAAACCTGACCTGACCTGAAGGGGTTCCAGAGGTGGAGTGTGGCTAAAGCAGAGTCATGGTCTCTGAGCGAGAGAACCACACTCCTCCACAGTAGCCCCTGGCTGGGTACAGACACAGGTAACACACCCCGGTTTCCAATGATCACTGGAGGGAATCAGGCCTGAACTTCTGCTGCCTGCAAGCCACACAGTGAGACAGGCTGGTGGGGGATGCATTGTCTCCTCTTTGACTTAGTTGCAAATACTTGGTGTACTTGAGTATTAGAGAGAGCTAGGCTTCAGCCCTACAAGGTAAGCAGTGACTGGAGATGACAGTGATGCAAAGTGAAATAATTCTTTTGCTAGGCAGGCCTGACTCCACGAACCATGGGAGCAAGTCACACTTGAGCTTCCAGTGGACCCCTGCTGTCCAGCTGCTGGAGACCTTTTGAACTCTCCCACTTGATCTGTGTTTGTGCTGACTGGGACAACTGGTTTGGAAATCTTGATTTGGGCCAATCTCCTAGGGAATCTCCAAGGTTATACCCTGGTTGTGTTGTAGAGGGAGGGTCTGATTCTCCTCTCCCACTTATTGCCAGTGAGGGTCAGGGTGTCTTAATTGCTTGTATTCCTCCACCAGCTGATTCAACCCAAAGTCACTGATCCACAAGGATTGGTCAGAGTCTAGCTAAATACAAGACAGACCCGCCTGGCCTCATCATACCAAGTGGGTCCCCAGAGTCTCAGGCTGTAGTACTGAATGCGACCTTGGTAAAGCCTTAGGGGAAAAGCCACAGTCACCAGTCCCAGCGTGATGGAAAAGGGCTGGTTAATTACATCTCCAGGAGTCCTCAATTTAATTCCGCCTTACCATCCTCACCAAGCAAATGGTGAAAAATAACCATCGGGCAGAAGCAGCAGAAAACTTGGGCAACCTAAATAACCAGAATAGATCAACTCCTCCAAGGTACACCAAAAGAGATGAAACAGAAGATCCCATTCATAAACAAATGGCTGAGATGTCAGAAATTGAGCTCAGAATTTGGATAGCAAATGAGATTAACAGGATTGAAGTAAAATTGGAAGTAGAAGTTCAAGGAATAATCCAAAAGTTGTCTCAAGAATTCAATGAATTCAAAGATAAAATCATCAAACAAATTGAAGTAAAAGATTGCATCCCTCAAAGGCCTGAGAAATACAGTAGAAGCCCTCATAATAGGATGGAACAGGCAGAAGAAAGGATATCATACATAGAAGCCAAAGCTTTTGAATGCTTCCAAACACTCAAAGATGAAGAGAATGAAAGCAAAGATGTATCATTCCCTGAGAGAGCTGTGGGACCACTCCAAAAAAGCAAACATTACTTATTGGAATTCCTGAAGGTGAGGAGAATGATCTGAAAAGCACAGATGCTCTACTCCAAGAGATTTTAGAGGAAAACTTTCCAAACATGGCAAGAGATACTGATATTCAGAAAGCAGACAGTTTCAGAACACCAGCACAACTCAATCCAAATAAAGCATCCCCTTAGACAATAATTAGAGAAATTATAATTAACTTTGCCAAAGTTAATATGAAAGAAAATTCTGCAAGCAGCCAGACGTAAGGAAACCTGCAAGGGGAAGAATATTAGAATGACTGCAAATCTTTATGCTGAAACTTTTCAAGCCAGAAGAGGATGGCAATCAATCTTCAATCTCCTAAAAAAAAAAAAAAACTTTCAGCCCAGGATCCAGTATCCGGCTAAACTGGGCTTCATTTATGATGGAAAAGTCAAATACTTTAATGACACTCACACAATGGAAGAAATTTGCCATAACTAAACCGGCTCTTCAAGATATTCTCAGACCCATTCTCCATAATAACCACCACAATGCTCTCCCACCAAAATAGACTTCACTCAGAAATTATTGATCAAAACCCAACTTCCACAGTTGGGTTGAAAACATCCACAGGTCTTTCAAAAAACTTGACACACAAAATACCACCAGGCTTATCAACACTCTCAATTAACATGAATGGCTTAAATTGTCTGCTAAAGAGGCACAGGTTGGCTGACTGAATACAAAAACTCAGGTCAAATATCTGCTGCATATAAGAATCTCACCTTATCTTAAAGGATCAATATAGACTTAGAGCGAAGGGATGGACATCTATAATCCACGCAAATGGAAAACAGAAAAAAGCAAGGATTGCAATTTATTTGCAGATACATTAGGCTTTAAACCAACCAATGTAAGTAAAGACAAAGATGGTCCCTTCATATTTCTTAAAGGAAACACTCTACGTGATGAGATATCAATTATTAACATTTATGCGCCCAACCAAAATGCTCCTCAATTTATAAGTAGGCCCTAACAGACATGAACAATTTGATATCTTCCAGTACCACAATAGTCAGAGATTTTTAACACTCCTTTGTCAGTGCTGAATAGATCCTCCAAGAAGAAACTAAGCAAAGAAATTTTGGACTTCAACTTCGACAGACAGCAACTGAATTTTATAGACATCTACAGAACATTACATCCTAATAAAATTAAATACACATTCTTCTCATCAGCCCATGGAACATCCAAAATTAATCACACCTTAGGTCATAAGCCTAACCTCAGCAAATTTAAAAGAATAGAAATTATTTTGTGTATTTTCTCAGATCATCACAGAATAAAAGTTGAACTCACCAAAAACAGGAATCTGCATATTCGTACGAAGAAATAGAAACTAAATAACCTTATGCTTAAAGATGGCTGGGTTGAAGATGAGATTAAGAAGGAAATTACTATCTCGGTGCCTGTGGCTCAAGCAGGTAAGGGACCAGACACATAGACCTGAGCTGGCAGGTTCAAATCCAACCCAGGCCCACCAAACAACAATGACATCTGCAACCAAAAAATAGCCAGGTGTTGTGGCAGATGCCCATAGTCCCAGCTACTTCAGAGGCAGAGACAGGAGAATCACTTGGAGTTGGAGGTTGCTGTGAGCTCTGATGCCACAGCACTCTATCCAGGGTGACAGCTTGAGGCTCTGCCTCAAAAAAAAAAAAAAAAGAAGAGAGGAGAGAAGGAATGAAGGAGCTGAAGAACAATGAACTGGTTTTTAAAATTTCTTCTGGGGCCCCTTTCCTCTCAGCTCACCACTCCATCAGGCACAGCCTAGCTGACAGCCCCTCCCCACTGCTTCCCTGAATTTTTAATTATATGTCTTTCTTCCTCACTGTAATCTTCAACAGAGGACTCTTGTTATTCCTCCTTGTATACCCTAGAACCCAGCCCAAGGCCTGACAGTGAGCAGATTCTGAAAAATTTGTTAAGTATCCATATTTTCTACAATAAATACTATTTACCAATTCAATAAATAGTGGCTATTGAACTGAAAAATCTCTATTTCCTCACCACCTACTCTGTAGTCTGGTTTCATTTTCATTCCTCTCATTTGCGAGTCATCAATGACTCAGACCAAATTCAGACTCTGCCAGCTTCCTCTAAAGCCCAGGCCTTCCTTTTCCTTTGCCACTTTCCTTTTGAATATTTCATCCTTTCATGACTTCGATAACACCTTTCCTTTGTTTCAATCTCTCAAACTTTTCTTCCTGGTTCCCCTCCTGACTCCAAACACTGTTATTCCCTAAAAAGTGTATACCTTCAGTCTCTATTTTTTTTTTCTTCTACATACTCTTCCCTTAAAATCCCCCTTACTGCATGCATAAAAGTGACTTGACTCTTCCTGGCCCTATACTCTCTCTTAAACATTAAACTGGTATCTCTAGGTATATCTTAAGATACACTTTTACCTTACAGCTCTGGTGCAGCTAAAAATCAATATCTATACATCAGTCAAGCACATGTGTTGTCACCTAAGGGGTGAGACCTTCAGTGGTAGGAGTGCTGGGGAAAGCCCTGTGCCCCTGTGGGCTGGAGGGAGCACTCTTCCCTTCCAACCCACTATCTGCTGTGGAACTGCCATCAAGATGCAGATTTTCATAAAAACCCTTGGGGAAGGCTCGGCGCCTGTGGCTCAGGGGCTAAGGCGCCAGCCACGTACACCTGAGCTGGCAGGTTCGAATCCAGCCCGGCCTGCCAAACAAAAATGACGGCTGCAACCAAAAAAAATGGCCGGGCGTTGTGGCGGGCGCCTGTAGTCCCAGCTACCTGGGAGGCAGAGGCAGGAGACTCGCTTGAGCCCAGGAATTGGAGGTTGCTGTGAGCTGTGAAGCCACAGCACTCTATCCAGGGTGACAGCTTGAGGCTCTGTCTCAAAAAAAAAAAAAAAAA
>CAUYON010069715.1:0-32669 GCA_963573935.1 Arctocebus calabarensis | reverse complement strand
TGTGGCTGGGCACCTGTGGCTCAGTGGGCTAAGGCGCCAGCCACATACACCTGAGCTGGCAGGTTCGAATCCAGCCCAGGCCCATCAAACAACAATGACTGCTGCAACCAAAAAATAGCTGGGCGTTGTGGCAGGTGCCTGTAGTCCCAGCTACTTGGGAGGCAGAGGCATGAGACTCGCTTGAGCCCAGGAATTGGAGGTTGCTGTGAGTTGTGATGCCACAGCACTCTATCCAGGGTGACAGCTTGAGGCTCTGTCTCAAAAAAAAAGAAAAAAGGGAAAAAAAAAACAGCCAGGTGTTGTGGCAAGCACCTGTTGTCCCAGCTACTCAGGAGGCTGACGCCAAGAGGATCGTTTGAGTCCAAGAGTTTGAAGCTGCTGTGAGCTATGACCTATGATTCCATGGCACTCTACCCCAGGACAAGAGAGTAAGACTCTGTCATAAATAAATAAATAAGTAAATAAATCTGCCAAATTTATACAGCCAAGGGGGCAGAGGACTCTAGTAAGTCTCAATTCCTGAAAAGAAAGTATCAAATATACTAAGTTTTCCAGGTTATTGCATTTACATTCAAATGTTGATAAGCACTGTAGGTATTGGCTGGGAGCGGTGGCTCAGGTCTATAAACTCTGGCACTCTGAAAGGCCTATGAAGGAGGAGCACTTCAACTCAGGAGACCAGCCTGAGCCAGAGCTGAGACCCTGTCTCTACTAAAAATAGAAAAATTAGCCAGACATCATGGCATGCACCTGGAGTCCTAGCTACTCAAGAGGATAGGTGGAAGGACCGCCTGCGTCCAGAAGTTCGAAGTTACAGTGAGCTATGAAGATGCCACTGTATTCTCCCTGAGATTGAGACTCTGCCTTAAAAGAGAAAAAAAAAAAAATAGTAAAACAGGTTTTAATCACACCCAAAAGGCATGACTTTTGATGAAAGATAACAGGTCTTGAAGCCTGCCTGATGTGACGTAGCTCTGCAGGCCTGAGAAGACCCTAAAACACAGCAGGAACTTGACCAAATGAAAAAAACCACTTACCATATTGTCCTTGCTTCAGCAATTCAGTCAAACGTACACCACGACTCAAGAGTTGTTGAGTGGCAGCATCAAGGTCAGAACCAAACTGGGCAAAAGCGGCAACCTCACGATATTGAGCCAATTCCAGCTTCATGGTACCTGCCACCTGAAATACAAAAATTATTGGGATTGTAACTCAGTGACAGAGAGAATTACTCAAATGTAATCAATATACTTTAAGATGTATATCTAATGGTATCTCCCCTACTACCAAAATGATGCAAAATTACCTGCTTCATCGCCCTGGTTTGGGCAGCAGATCCAACACGAGACACAGACAAACCAACATTAATGGCAGGGCGGATACCCTTGTAGAATAATTCTGTTTCCAAGAAGATCTATAATGTAAGGAGAAAACATATGCTAGCAACTTAAAGTAAGAAACTAAGTATTTTCAAATTTAAGTCACTATGCCAAAAACCTGACACCCCAACCTGAATACAAAATGTCAATCCCCCAAATCTTTCACAACCCAAAATGACCTATATATCTTTTGCTGAAATTAGGAATCATGTATGAGAGGGGTTTCATTATACTATTCCCCTTCCTTCTCTATACATTTGGAATTCCCATAATAAAAAAGGCATTTAACAAACCAGTTGATAACCACTAGTTTCACCCAATGCCTTGGAATTACCCTAATCTCCTTTACTTTAACTGTTAATGTAGTACCTGTCCATCAGTAATAGAAATGACGTTTGTTGGAATGTAAGCAGACACATCACCAGCCTGTGTTTCTATAACTGGTAAAGCAGTCAAAGAGCCACCACCAAAAGAATCATTCATTTTGGCTGCTCTCTCCAGTAACCGGGAGTGTAGGTAGAATACATCACCAGGATAGGCCTCACGACCAGGAGGTCGGCGGAGCAACAAAGACATCTGACGGTAAGCAACAGCCTATGGTACAGAAAAGGGTTGTGGCGTTCATCAGTTAAAATAGAAGCTGCCATCTATGAACTTTGTCATAGTGCAAACAGATTCTAAAAATATTATTTCCTTTGACCTGTTTGGATAAGTCGTCATAGATAATCAAAGCATGTTTGCCATTATCTCTAAAATACTCTCCCATGGAACAGCCAGAGTAAGGAGCCAGGTACTGAAGTGGGGCAGCATCAGAAGCTGTAGCTGACACCACAATGGTGTACTTCATGGCATCTGGGGAGAAAACATATTTTAAGCTTTTCAAGGTTTGATCAATATTGTGATTTTTTTAAATCAGAGGTTACTATAATAAAAATTACGTGTTAAAAAAGATTTACTACTAAGAATTATTAATCAAAGTTAAATAGCTTCCACTTTAAAAAATCTGACAAAATCTTTGTATGTAATGGTGTTCTGTATTATTTCTCACTTTGACTTTTCTTATTTACATTATAAAGTTCAGCTCATTAGGGAGTAAAATCAGTCTTCATTAAGGAGAGGCTATTCTAAGACGAGCAGCAGTAGGCCTTAATACCTGCATCTGTAAGTCTCTTCACCAACTGGGCAACAGTGGATCTCTTCTGACCAATAGCAACATAGATACAGTATAGCTTTTTCTTTTCATCAGTTCCATCATTAAACCGTTTCTGGTTAATGATTGTGTCAATAGCAATTGAAGTTTTCCTTTAAAAATGGAAAATAAACATTCCTTAAATACTTCAAAGGATTTCACAGGTAAAATTTTACTATTACTGCTAACACTCTTAATAAATCCTACTAACCCCATTATAGCCAAAGCATTACTACCACAAAACTAAAAAATATTCTATATAGCAAATTTTAGTTTGAACTTTTAACATGCTTGAGTGTTTACCCAGTCTGTCTGTCACCAATAATGAGCTCACGCTGACCACGACCAATTGGCACCAAGCTATCCACAGCCTTAATGCCAGTCTGCATTGGTTCCCGCACAGAGATTCGAGGAATGATTCCAGGGGCTTTCAGGCCAACTCTTCTCCGAGTCTTAGAACCAATTGGACCCTATAAAAGAATAAAATAAAACAAAAAGGAACTCTCAGAGTAATCAGTTTTGATGTTTCCTAATAGCTGCAACCACATCTAATGAACATTAAACCTACCTTTCCATCAATGGCATTGCCAAGAGCATCTACCACGCGACCCAACAGCTCCTCTCCAACTGGAACATCCACAATGGCTCCTGTCCTCTTCACAATATCTCCTTCCTTAATTAGCTTATCATTTCCAAACACGACAACACCAACATTGTCAGGTTCCAAGTTCAGAGACATACCCTGCACATAAGACACAAGTGGACACCACTGAAGCACTCCTCTCAATATAACAATACTACAAGATGTGAAAATAGCCGGGACAGGGGAGTGTCCTTTTCATCTGGTTTATTCTGGAGTATTTTTCCAACAAACAACCCTTTTTGGTCAGGACTTTTAAAATAGCAACACGTTTCATTATTATTATAATAATGCTAGCACTATGATAACATGTCACACATCCTAGAAGTAAAAGCAGCCAAGGAACTGGTACTTGAGCTGAGAGATCAGTAAGAAAAGAAGTGATCAGGAATTCTTTTATCAGAACCTACATTCCTCAGGCTAATAAAAAGTGCAACAGAGGGGGGTGCCCATAGCTCAGTGGTTAGGGGGCCTGCTAAACAACAACAAATAGCCAGGCATTGTGGCAGGAGCCTGTAGTCCCAGCTACTAGGAAGGCTGAGACAAAAGAATCACTTGTGCCTAAGAGTTTGAGGTTGCTGTAAGCTATGACGCTATGGCACTCAACCCCACAGTACAAAGTGAGACTCTGTCTCAATTTGAAAAAAAAGTGAACAGAAAGGAATCCTGTTGCAGTCAATCAAGAACATACGTTCCTAACAGCACCAAGTCCTTTCTAAACATTACAACTGTATCTCAGGACCCTAAATCATGTCTGATGCAAAAAAGGCTGTTCCCAACCCAACAGAGTATACAGTAATGAAAGCTCTGGGGAAGTACTTACAATCAATACAGAATATTCAAAAACATTAATCTATTTCTCTGATATTTAATATAGTATCTACTAACCATGTGACTAAATTTAAATCAGTCACGTAAAAACATTAACATTCAGTTACTCAGTTACAATAGCCACATTTTACATGCTCATTAATGACGCAAGTATAGTTGGCACCACATTAAACAGCACAAACACTGAGCATTTCCATCACTGCAGAAGTTCTACCAGACAGTATTATTAAAAGCTAAAAGGAAACTGAGTTCCTCTATTTCAACCTCACCTTTCAAGGATATATGCTGTAACAAACAAACAAAACAAAGATATAGGGTGGTGCCTGTGGCTCAAGGAGCAGGGCGCTGGCCCCATATACCAGAGATGGCCGGTTCAAACCCAGCCCTGGCCAAAAACTGCCAAAAAAAAAAGATATATACTATATACTGAAGATAAGAAAGGTGAAACTTTTGGCCAAGGTCTTACAGCTAATAACTCTGGGCTCTATATTTAGTCTTCCACATCAAGTGGCTCTTTTTCCATACTGGACACAAGCAAGAGGATTAAGATTCTTTTCTATGTCTGTGAGGAGACAGTCCTACTGCACCCTCTGAGTTCCCCAGAGAGCCCAAGACTCCAACAATTTTTATTTCTCATCCCACTGGCCAAGGCTGAACCTAATAAGTAGATTTGAATCATTAGCCTCTGCTCTACAACGTCACTGATTTGCAACTTTCCATGATAAATAAATTAAGTTAAAATTATCTTAACAGCTACGAAGAATAAACATGAACTTCTTATGACTGACCAAGAGTCTTACTTAATTTTGTATTTTGGTACCAATGGCTACAACTTATGTGTAAATCAGTTCCTACAGTAAAAAACTCAGCTAACCAAAATCCTTAATTTATTCTCTTTATAATCTATGATAAAGACAAAAAAAGACCTGAGACAAATTATTGTGGCTTATAAAATTTAATATAATTTCTGAATTGCTAAATCAATGACAACATAGATACTAAAACACCACAATCTCATTTTGTAATTTACCTTTAAGCCTGAAGAAAATTCTACCATTTCTTCAGCTTGAACGTTCCTCAGCCCATGTACTCGGGCAATACCATCACCAATACTTAAGACACGCCCAGTCTCTTCAAGGTCAACAGAGGTATCAGCTCCAAGAATACGTTCTTCAAGAATAGATGACATCTCAGCAGTGCCTATTGAGGACAATTCAATTTAAACTTTGGGCTCTATAATTAGTCTTCCACATAAAGTGACTAACAAAGTATAAGTAATACTTAACATATGAGCAACATATACTAAGCTGTGTTCCTGAGTTCACTTTGTATATACACAAACACATATAGTGTATCTAACCTTTACTTAAAAGTAAAGTAAAAGTAATATGCATCTCAAAAGAAATTCCTCAACCTACAGCTTCTTCCTATGCTCACCTTCCCATTTTGTCACATTTACAATTCACAGATCACCAGGCATACAGTAGCAGTTACTGCCTTTGGGGGTAAAAAAAAACTACTGGTGTCAACTGCTTACTCTTTCACAGGTCAAAAGATTCTACTACCTAGTTTTAATATTTTGCTTGATCCAAGAGGCATTATCAAAACAAAAAAGCTGTGCCAGGCTTGGCGCCTGTGGCTTAACGGGCACGTACACTTGAGCTGGCGGGTTCGAATCCAGCCCCAGGGCCTGTCCAACAACAATGACAGCTGCAACCAAAAAAAAAAAAAAAAAAAAAAATGGCTGGGCGTTGTGGCAGGCGCCTGTAGTCCCAGCTACTTGGGAGGCGGAGGCAAGAGACTCGCTTGAGCCCAGGAATTGGAGGTTGCTGTGAGCTGTGACGCCACAGCACTATACCCAGGGTGACAGCTTGAGGCTCTGTCTCAAAAAAAAAAAAAAAAGCTGTGTTAATATCATAAAAGATACCTAACTATAGTTCATTTCACTAGGGAACCTACCCAGACAGAGCTAAATCGCCCATTATGGTTTAGGAACCTGAGATTCTGTACTAACTAAAAATAAGAGAAAAAACTAACAAATGAAAAATTCACAATTATTAAAATATGCAACTTATGTCTTCATTTAATAAGGTAATAAGTGTGCTATAGACTAAGAAACGACTCACCAGTCTTCTGAAGATGAGTGTGAGAGGCATGGAGGTTCCTTGCAGCAATAAAAGATGAACAAAAAGCATTTCTGGAGACCTAGTGCAAAAATGTTCAATAAAATTTGATTTCAAAGAAAGCCTTCAAAAAACTGACAAGCTGAAATAAATAAAAATGCTGGCTTAGTCTGATCAAATTACTGATAAAATTATTAATTATATACAGGCTGCCACGGTGGCTCATGTCTATAATCCTAGCACTCTAGGAAGCTGAGGCAGATGGATTGCCTGAGCTCACAGGCTCCAGAGCAGCCTGAGCAAGAACAAGACCCTGTCTCTTAAAAAACCCAGGCGTTGTGGAAGGTGCCTATAGTCCCAGTTACTTAGGAGGCTAAGGCAAGAAAATCACTTGAGCCCAAGAGTTTGAGGGTGCTGTGAGCTATGACTCCAGGGCTCTACTGAGGGCAAAAAAGTGAGATATGTCTTAAAAAATACTATTAATTACATGCGAAAGTACCTTTTAACATACAGGGAGTCTCCAGATTACAAATGAGATAGATTCCTGAGGCTTGTTTTTAAGTTGAATTTGTATGTAAGCTGGAACAAGTGCATTTATCTATTACCTGTCATAGCCTTTATTTGTAAGTGCGAGTCATACATGAGACAGAGGTTTGTAATACAAGGACTATCATGCAGCTCCTAGTAAGCACTCCATGACACGCTTATTTCTAAAATACAACCTCTATTTTAAAAAGTAACTCCTCTGCATTAAGTACCTGTTTTTAAAGGCTTCCAGATACTATTATTTTGACTTTAGATTTATTTCAATTGAGTTGTAAAAATTCTCAGTAACTGTTTCCTACAAGAGGCAAATCTCAATGTACTTCACTCCAGCCTGGGTAACAAGAGCAAATATATAAAAACTGTGTTAGTAAATAAATGCTACAGTTAGTAAAACTGAGAGTTATGGCACAGGGACTTCAATTGTCCTCAACAAAGTCTGCAGCAATTTGGAACCTGGATCCCTCTTTTCCTTCCTTCCAGTATTATAATACTGTGTGTGACTGGTCACTGTCAATTCCAAAGCTACTACCTTCTATAAGAGATAGATAATAACCAAATGTCAAATACGTTTACATAGAATTTATGGGTTATGTTAACTTCAAGAGAGATAAGCAAGAAGGGCACTGACCCTTATGGGCATTTTCCAACCTTTTGTTCTACTTTACTTGAATTTTCTTTTTTTTTGTTTACTTGAATTCTTAATCACCATCAATTCCTCAAGACACCAGGTGGACAACTCAAGGACAAAATTCTTCCAACATATTAACATCACAAAGCAAAGTCTTCTGCCAGGCTGAGCCATCTTAGAATCCAGCTTCATTGCTGTCACAGCATTGCACACATGAAAATGCTTCTTGGCGTATACACCGTGAATTCACGATCGTTTTAACATTCAGCAGTAAGAGACTGCCTACATAGGAATTCAAAAAACCACCACCGTTTATTCCTTTGCTCCGAAATGACCTCCGGGAAGAGGTGAAATGTTGGGGCCTGCTGACCTTCATACAATGTCAGGCTCCCTTGACTCACTTCGACAAGAGCGGACAGCAATCCTTCTATCTTCCGCGGGATAAGACACCGGCAGGGAGGAGGCTCCCTATTTCGGAGGTCTTGGAAAACTAGCGCCCAAGTCCTGACCTTCACTCAAGACCCCTTACTCTCAGGGCGCTCTCTGCCGATGACAGGGATCCTGAGGTTCTACCTCTGCGCAGCAATGACATCACTGCCTCCCCTGGACCACTCTGTCTCATCCTGCACAGGTGGCGAGGAAATGAGTCCCTCCGAGGTCCGTTCTGCCCACCCGGAGCAGCAACGGAGGCAAGATGGCGGCGCCCGCCGCATCCCCTCCCCGTCCTGCAGAGAGCTCCCGAGCCAGGGCACCACCACCCGCTGCAGCCCCGCCAGGCCGCCTCCCCAACGCCGGACCCAGCTGCTCACCAGCCCCGCCCGCCGAGGGAGTGTGCGGGCCACGGCCGCGGCGACGCGCACGGACAGCATCTCTGCAGTTTCTCCGCGAAGGGTCTCTCTGCAGCCGCAGCCTCAGACTGACTGGGACAAAATGGCCGAGCTGCAAGGAAGGTGGAGGCAGCCAGCCCTCTTGACCCGGAAGCACCGCCCCTCGCTTTGACCTCTGGACGCGGATCTGCCTTTTTTGGCAGGCTACTTATTTTTAAATATCTTTTTTTTACATTGAAGCCTCAAAATGAATGATTAGATATTTGCCAGCTTTGGGCCTGCCATTTGTTACACATTTACTTTGTTCTTTCCAATCGACCTTGTGGTTGCCCCGGGAAGCCACGTGAGTAGAGGAGCCTGCTAAGGGGCGTTTACCGGGTGCGAGTGGTGTGGCCGCCAACCCGTCCCGAGGGCGCGACTGGTTTGAAGGTGAGGGGCATTAACAATAGCCTCGGTGTCCCGAGTGTGAGACACAACTACAACAGGGACTTTAACAAATGCAAACATTGTATCGTTTGTACCCTCATATTAACCTGAAATTTTAAAAACTAGTAATAATAGAGCGGCGCACTTAGCACAGTGGGTAGGGCGCTGGCCACATACACCAAAGCTGGAGAGTTGGAGCCAGGCCTGGGCCAGCTAAAAAACAATGACAACTGCAACAACAACAAAAGTAGCTGGGCGTTTTGGCGGACGCTTGTAAACCCAACTACTTGGGGGGCTGAGGCCGGAGAATCACTTAAGCCCAAGCGTTTGAGGTTGCTGTGAGCTGTGTTACACAGCACGCTACTGACAGCGCCATGGTGAGACTCTGTCTCAAAAACAAACACTTGCTATACCTATCCAATAAGATTGGGGAGAGGTTGGGTTGGCACCTGTGGCTCAACAGGCTAAGGCGCCAGCCACGTACACCTGAGCTTGGGGGTTCGAATCCAGCCCTAGGGCCCGCCAAACAACAATGACGGCTGCAACCAAAAATGGCCAGGCGTTGTGGTGGGCGCCTGTAGTCCCAGCTACTTGGGAGGCAGAGGCAAGAGACTCGCTTGAGCCCAGGAATTGGAGGTTGCTGTGAGCTGTGATGCCATGACACTCTACCCAGGGTGACAGCTTGAGGCTCTGTCTCAAAAAAAAAAAAAAAAAAAAGATTGGGGAGAGGTGCACTCACATACATACAATTTTTTTTCTTTATTTTTTCTTTCTTTCCCTTTTTTTTTTTTTTTTTTGGAGAAAGAACCTCCCTATGTGCCCAAAGGATAGAGTGGCATGGCCTCATGGCCTCAGCCTAACTCACAGCAACCTCAAATTCCTGGGCTCAAGCAGTCCTCCTGCCTCAGCCTCCGGAGTATCTGGTACTACAGGCCCTGACACGTGGCAAATCTTTATAGTTTTAGTAGAGATGGGATCTGGCTTTGCTCAGGCTGGTTTCAGCCCCCAGGAGCATTATAGGGATGAACCACTGCACCTGCTCCCACAGAATTTTTATACTGACATTTTTGTGATAGATAAAGATTTTGTGTGTGTGTGATGTTAGGTATATATGATACCGGAGACTATTGATGTTATCTTCACTTGTAACTGTTCTGAGAAGCATCTTTTAGCTCCATCTACCAAGTCTTGGCTTACATCCTAAACCTTAAGTTTGTGTGAGACATGTAAGTATCTAAGTTAAAAGGGTCATCACTTTGCAAATGCATAGTCAGCAACCTTTTTCTTTTCTCCTTTTCAAGGTGAGCTATGGGTAAATGTGACTGCCCTTTTGGGAATCAGGGGAAGGAATAAACTAACAGGAAAAAATATGTTTGTCAAAACAACAAAATTGCAGGGGCTTAGTGCCCGTAGCACAGTGGTGAGGGCGCCAACCACATACACTGAGGGTGGCAGTTCCAACCTGGCCTGGGACAGCTAAACCACAAAGGCAACTGCAACAAAAAAATAGCCAGGCGTTGTGGTGGGTGCCTGTAGTCCCAGCTGGGAGGCTGAGGCAAGAGACTTGCTTAAGCCCACGAGTTTGAGGTTGCTGTGAGTTGTGACACCACAGCACTCTACCTAGGGTGACATAGTGAGACTCTGTCTCAAAAAAAAAAATTGCAGGAATATCTTGTAAAATTTGTAGTGATCAAAGTGGACAAGGGTCAAGTGTAATGGCACATGCCTATAAACCCAGCTCTTTGGGAGGCCCAGTGGGGAGGATTGCCGGGCCCCAAGAGTTCTGGGCTGCCATTGAGCTATGATGGTGCTACTATACTCCAGCACATCAGAGTATAGACAGAGTAAGACCCTGGCTCTTAAAAAAAAAAACAAAAACAAAACTGGGGCGGCATCTGTGGCTCAGCGAGTAGGGCGCCGACCCCATATACTGAAAGTGGCCAGTTCAAACCCAGCCTCTGCCACGGCACTCTACCAAGGCGATAAAGTGAGACTCTGTCTCTACAAAAACCATCGAGTAGGGCACCAGCCCCATATACCTAAGGTGGAGGGTTCAAACCCTGCCTCGGCCAAACTGCAAAACAAAAAAATAGCCAGGTGTTGTGGCAGGCGCCTGTGGTCCCAGCTACTCGGGCGGCTGAGGCAAGAGAATCACCTAAGCCCAGGACTTGGAGGTTGCTGTGAGCTGTGTGATGCGACAGCACTCTATCGAGGTCGATAAAGTGAGACTCTGTCTCTACAAAAAAAATTAAAAAAAAAAAATTGGCTCAGCGCCTATGGCTCAACAGGCTAAGGCGCCAGCCACGTACACCTGAGCTGGCGGGTTTGAATCCAGCCCAGGCCTGCCAAACAACAATGACGGCTGCAACCAAAAAACAGCCAAGAGTTGTGGCGGGCACCTATAGTCCCAGCTACTTGGGAGGCGGAGGCAAGAGACTCGCTTGAGGCCAGGAATTGGAGGTTGCTGTGAGCTGTGACGCCATAGCACTCTATCCAGGGTGACAGTTTGAGGCTTTGTCTCAAAAAAAAAAAAAAAAAAAAATTGGCTCGGTGCCTGTGGCTCAAGTGGCTAAGGTGCCAGCCACATACACCTGAGCTGGTGGGTTCAAATCCAGCCTGGCCTGCCAAAAAATTATGGCTGCAACCAAAAAAAAAAAAAAAAAAAAAAAAATGACCAGGCATTGTGGCAGGGGCCTGTAATCCCAGCTACTTTGGAGGCAGAGTCAGGAGACTTGCTTGAGCCCAAGCAAGAGTTGGAGCAAGAGTTCAGGAGTTGGAGGTTGCTGTGAGCTGTGATGCCATGGCACTGTACCCAGGGTGACAGCTGGAGGTGCTGTCTCAAATAAATAAATAAAAACTGGCTCAGTGGCCATAGTTCAGTGGTTAGGGCACTAGCCACGTACATCAGGACCAGAGTCTCACTACGTCGCCCTCATTAGAGTACTGTGGCAAATGTAACACTTGGGCTTAAGCCGTTCTGTTGCCTCCGCCTCCCAAGGAGCTGGGATTATAGGACCTGCCACAAGGCCTGGCTATTTTTGTTGTTGCAGTTGTCGTTGTTTAGCAGGCCTGGACCAGATTTGAACCTGCCAGCCCTGGTGTATGTGGCCGGTGCCCTAACCACTGAACACTGGTGCCAAGACAATTTTTCTATTTTTTGTAGAGATGAGATCTCACTCTTGCTCAGGCTAGTCTTCATCTCAACTCAGCTTCCAGAGTGGTAGGATTACAGTTGTGAACTATTGCACCCAGCCCCTGACCCATAATTTAATATTAAATCACACATCATAAGTTCAGTACATGGTCTTTTTTTTTTTTTTTTTTTTTGAGACAGAGTCTCACTATGTCACCCTGGGTAGAGTGCTGTGGCATCACAGCTCACTGCAACCTCAAACTTTTGGGCTTAAGCTATTCTCTTGCCTCAGCCTCCCAAGTAGTTGGGACTATAGGCACTTGCCACAACGCCCAGCTATTTTCTTTTTCTTTCTTTCTTTTTTTTTTTGTAGAGACAGAGTCTCACTTTATCGCCCTCAGTAGAGTGCTGTGGCTTCATGCAGCTCATAGCAACCTCCAACTTCTGGGCTTAGGCAATTCTCTTTCCTCAGCCTCCCGAGTAGCTGGAACTATAGGCACCTGCCACAACACCCAGCTATTTTTCTGTTTTGCAGTTCAGCCGAGGCCGGGATTGCACCCGCCGCCTTCAGTATTGGGGCTGGTGCCCTACTCGATGAGCCACAGGCACTGCCCTCTAAGTTTTGTTTTTTTTTTTTTTTTTTTGAGACAGCATCTCACTCTGTTTCTCTGACTAGAGTGCTGTGGCATTAGCGTAGCTCACAGCAACATCAAACTCTTGGGCTCAAGTGATTCTCTTGCCTGAGCCTCCCCAGTAGCTGGGACTTCAGGCACCTGCCACAAGCCCAGCTAGTTTTTCTATTTTTGGTACAGACAGAGTCTAACTCTTGCTCAGGCTGGTCTCTAAATCTGTAGCTCAAGGAATCTGCCTGCCTCGGCCTCCTAGAGTGTTAGGATTACAGGCCTGAGCCACTGTGACCATGGTCCTTCTTCAAGCCATCTTTTCCTGTACAGTGTAACAGTACACTGTAGGAGGTTGCTGGTGGCAGTGTGGAGACTGAAACACCCACCTCAAGGCAGAACACTTTGGTCAGGTTCCAGCTCTGCTGCCTAATCTTGGTCAAGTCATTTAATCTCTGTGTGTGTGTGTTAATGTGAAAATGGTTAAATAATGTATGTCCACCTAATACATTATCCCTGTTAGAATGAAACAAAAATATAAACACATATAGAAAACTTTACATTCCTGTATAAATACAAAGAACCAGCTAGGCACCTGTGGCTCAACGGGCTAAGGCGCCAGCCACGTATGCCAGAGCTGGCGGGTTCGAATCCAGCCTGGCCCGCCAAACAACAATGACGGCTGCAACCAAAAAAAAAAAAATGGCCGTGCCTTGTGGTGGGTGCCTGTGGTCCCAGCTACTTGGGAGGCGGAGGCAGGAGACTCGCTTGAGCCCAGGAATTGGAGGTTGCGGTGAGCTGTTATGCCACAGCACTCTATCCAGGGTGACAGCTTGAGGCTCTGTCTCAAAATAAATAAATAAATACAAAGAACCTCTCAGTGTTAAATACAGAGTGATGGAAGGGAGGAGAGAACCTTAGGGATAGAAAGAAATTAATGCAAGAATAGCAGTAGTGACAGTCTCAGCTGAACATTCTCCTGTGTATTTAGCTCCTTGGTAAAGGGAAATAACAGATAAGGTTAAAATTGCCACAGCTTATATTGCCAGGGTAGAATAAAAATTCTAAATTCATGCAGCCAATACAGAAGAAACACAAATATCTGCTAACCAAGAACCAAACGTTTCGGCTTGGCGCCCAAACACAGTGCACTGAGGCTGGCAGGTTCAAGCCTGGCCCGGGCCAGCTAAACAACAACAACTGCAACAAGAAAATAGCCGGGCAATGTTGGCAGGCGCCTGTAGTCCCAGTTACTTAGGAGGCTGAAGCAAGAGAATCGCTTAAGCCCAAGAGCTGGAGGTTGCTGTAAGCAGTGACATCATGGCACTCTATGGAGCGCAACATAGTGAGACTGTCTCAAAAAAAAAAAAAAAGAACCAAACGTTTTAGGTACTTTTTACAGAGATTCAAGAGAGAAATAAAGGAAAAAAATCAGCCCTGTCCAGGCGGCATACAGTGGAGGGCAGAGACAGGAGGGAAGTGGCAAAGGAAGTGAAGCTTGCAACGCTAGAGCCTGAATTCAGCCTTGTCCAAGGGCTCAGCAGCCTCCAGTCCAAGTAAAAACCACAACTCCCAGAAATCCTGGGGAGGGGCGGGACCAACGGCGTGTGGGCAGAGCTTAAGGAGCGCGCGGGACCCTGGTCCCGCGAGGAGTTCCGCGGGAAGTGGCGGGAGTGGCAGCTATGGAGCCGCAGGAAGATAAAGAAGCGCAGGTGACTGGGCGGGAGCGGGGATTTACGGTCTCTTAGACTGCGTCTTTGACACACCTACGCCATGGCACGCCAAGTTTACTTTTCCTCTTCCCTAATCCACACATCCATCTTTAGTGCCGCCTTTATGATCTGCAGGTCCCCTGGACCTTTCTGAAAGGGGCATTTCCTTTCCTTACTTGGACCCGGACTTGGAGAGGCGTTCAACAGCCCCTAGTACGAAATCGCTCCGGGCAGACTGGAGTGGGACTGAACCCAGACCCACCTCCAGCCAAGGCTCACCGGTTACTGCTGTTCCCTGCTATTTCACACCTGACCTGCTTAGCATCCAGTATTCCAACTCGGGGAGGCTCCTGGCACTGTAGGGCTTATGGTGTGTTAGGGACAACTTCTTTTGTTTTTTCCCCAGACCGGTCACGTATTTGGGTGCTTTTGTACCCGCATATTGGACTTAAAGGTTTTTCAAGTGAAGCAAATATTAATCTTTTCTTTGGGAAAGAAAGGGTTGCTCTGGTAATTTTAACTATTGTACTGTTTGTTGTAGTTGCTGTGACTTAGGCTGATGCTCACTTTGTATTTCCTATTATCTAATATCTCCTAAAGACAAGTGAGAATGTGAAGTAGGAAGGCTGAATGATCACACAGAGTGTTAGAAAAGCGTAGAAATTTTGCTTTTGATCACTTTTTTATATTCCCCTCATGCCATTACAGTAAACAAGGCTTATAGTATTTTTCTTTCTTTTAATGGTCAGGTTGCTGCGTGGTTAAAAAAAATATTTGGAGATCATCCCATTCCACAGTATGAGGTGAACCCACGGACCACAGAGATTTTATATTACCTTTCAGAACGCAACAGAATCCGGGACAGGGATGTCTATCTGGTAATAGAGGACTTGAAACAGAAAGCAAGTGAATATGAATCAGAAGGTGAGACTAAGTCCATTGTTTTGAATGAGAATAAATAAAGGTAACCAAAATTTGTAACACTAAAGTATGCAAGATTATTGTAGTGTAGACAGATTGTTTTGTTTCTTTATTTTACCTGGGTTTGTCTTCCACACTGTTATAATAGTAACTTTTTTTGTAATTTTCAAAATTACTAATTTCGTTATAGTAAATATTTTATTGGTACTTTGTTAACAAAACAGTAAGCCTGGAACGATAAGGGTTGAAACTTTTTAGCCGGACACACAAGATGCCCTGTGGGTTTTTACTTACAAGTCTGTTTAGTCTATACCTGGTCCCCTACTGAGCTGTCAGCACACCTAGGGTGACAGCCATGAAGTGTGAGAATTGGACAAATCACTCTTATGTATCGGGGCTTACATTAGAATTTTCTGCTAGGCATATGTAGTTTGAAAAAGTATATTGAAGACAATTATGGTTTGTAACAAATTACAAAAGTAAATTGACAAAAATCTACATACCCTAAATTTAACCAGGTTTGTGGAATACTGTAGTTTATTATTTACATTTAATTTGATTGCATATGTGCTTCTTTCTAATTTTCTTTTGAAAATTAATATACAGTAAAACTGGCTTTTTGGTTTTGTGTACTGTTAATATGCAGAATCGAGAACCACTCCTACAATCAGGAACTATAGTCAAGATGCAGAACAGTTCCATCATCCCAAATATGTCCTCTGTGCTGCTCCTTTGTAGCCATATCCTCCCAAATATGTGATTTTATTTTAAATTGTTTGATTTTATTTTTATTTCATTTAAAATGATTTTATTTGTTTAGAAATGCAGTATAGGCCAGGCATGGTGTCTCTCAGCTGTAATCCCAGTACTTTGGGAGATTGAGTTGGGAGGTTTGCTTGAGGCCAGGAGTTTGAGATCAGCCTGGACAACACAGCAAGACCCCATTGCTTAAAAAAAAATAGTGTACCTGGCTCAGCGCCAGTCACATGCACTGGCACATGCACGGGTTCAAACTCAGCCTGAGCCAGCCAAACAACAATGACAGCTGCAACAACAATAACAAAATAGCCCGGCGTCATGGTGGGCACCTGTAGTCCCAGCTACTTGGGAGGCTGAGACAAGACAATCACTTAGGCCCAGGAGTTTGAGGTTGCTGTGAGCTGTGATGCCACAGAATTCTACCAAGGGCAACATTATGAGACTCTGTCTCAAAAAAAAAAAAAAAATAAGAAGGAAAGAAAAGAAAAAATTGTGTATCTGTATTACCAGCTTGAGCCCAGGAATTTGAGTTTTCAGTAAGCTCTGATAATGCCATTGCACTGTAGCCCAGGCAACAGAAAGAACATGGCGGCTCACAGCCATAATCCTGTGGGGGGAGGGGGTTGTTTCACTTGATCTCAGGAGTTTTAAGACCAGCCTGAGAAGACTGAGACCCCCATCTCTGCTAAAATAGAAAAATTAACCAGGCCATGTGGCATGTACCTGTAGTCCTAGCTATTCCGGAAGTTGAGGCAAGAGGATCGCTTGAATCTAGGAGTTTGAGGTTGCTATGAGTTAGGCTGATGCCATAGCACCCTAGTCTGGGGTAACAGAGTGAGACTCTTCTCTCTCAAAAAAAAAAAAAAAAAAAAAGGTGGTGTCTGTGGCTCATCCAGTAGGGCTCTGGCCCCATATACTGAAGGTGGTGGGTTCAAACCCAGCCTCAGCCGAACTGCAAAACAGAAAAATAGCCGGGGTTATGGCAGGCACCTATAGTCCCAGCTACTCAGGAGGCTGAGGCAAGAGAATTGCCTAAGCCCAGGAGTTGGAGGTTGCTGTGAGCTGTGTGATGCCACGGCACTCTACCGAGGGCGATAAACTATTTATCTACAAAATAAAAAAAAAGAAAGAAAAAACAGTATAAACAAAGAAACTTTGAGTCCAGAAAAATCTCATTTTATTAGAACTTTCTGTCTCATACTATAACTAAAATCTAAAGATATTTTTCAAAATAAACTTATGTTTGACCTTAACTACCTTTCAGGATGATACATTTAATTAACAAATGTTCTTATTAATATATGCAACATTTTTAACACAATTTTTCATATTTAGGTATCTAGAACAGTGCTGACATCATTGATATGTGCAACTATGCACATCATGCACTATAATCATTATTGCTCTGAGTAATGCAGTGGTATTGGGTTATCAGAACTTACTAACAGTGTCACTAAAGTCGGTATACAGGCCAGGCACAGTGGCTCACACCTGTAATCACAGTTCTCCAGGAGGCCAAGACGGGAGGATCCATCCCTTGAACTCAGGAGTTTAAGACCAGCGTAAGCAAGAGCTAGACCCTATCTCTACTAAAAAAAGAAAAATTAGCTTGGTGTTGTGGTGGGGGCCTGTAGTCCACTTACTCAAGAGGCTGAGGCAAGAGGATCACTTGAGCCCAAGAGTTTGAGGTTGCTGTGAGCTATGATACCATAGCACTCTATCCTGGAGCAACAGAGCAAGACTCTGTCTCAAACAAAACAAAAAAATAAAGTTGGTATAACCCCTCACTGCTAAATTTGACTGACTTTAAAAAAATAAATTAATTAATAATCATTACTTCTCTTTCCTAAGTTTTCTCCAGTACAGTGATGATGTTGAACAGAAAATTGGAAATTTGTAACAAGTATAGATTTATATTTATTGCTAAAGCAAATGGTGCTGGGACAACTGGATATACACATGCACAAGAATGAACTTTGACCCTAAATCACACCATGTATAAGAATTATCTCAAAGTGAGTAAGAAGATTAAAAATGTGGACAGCACTGTAATTCAGTGGTTAGGGCTCCAGCTACATACACCAAGGCTAGTGGGTTCGAACCCAGCCTGGGCCAGCTCAAACAACAATAACAACTGCAACAACAACAACAAAATAGCTGAATGTTGTGGTGGGCACCTATAGTCCCACCTACTTGGGAGGTGGAGGCAGGAGAATTGCTCAAGCCCAAGAGCTGGAGATTGCTGTGAGCTGTGGTATAACGTAGTGCAGTGAGTAGGGTGCTGGCCACATATACTGAGGCTGGAGGGTTCAAGCCCGGCCCCGGGCCTGCTAAACAACAATGACAACAACAGCAAAAAAATAGCCAGGCGTTGTAGTTGTGGTGGTCACCTATAGTCCCAGCTACTCGGGAGGCTGAGGCAAGAGAATCGCTTAAGCCCAAGACTTTGAGGAGGTTGCTATGAACTATGACGCCACAGGACTCCACTGAGGGTGACATAGTAAAACCCTGTCTCAGGAAAAAAAAAAAAGAAGAAGATAAATAGTGTAAGAGCTAAACCTAAAACTCACAGGAGATAATATAGGTACCTACCTTTGTGAAAAAAGAAAATGGGTAAATTAGACATCATCACAATTAAAAACCTTTGTTTTCTAAGGAAACCATCAATAAAATGAAAAGACAACTCCTAATATTGGAGCAAATATTTGTGAATTATACTGCGTATCAGACATGAAAACTTGTAACTACAATATGTGAAATACTCTTATGATTGAATAATAAACGGACAAATAACCCAATTAAAAAGTAGATGGTAGGCCTGGCACCTGTAGCTTAGTGGTTAGGGTGCCAGCCACATACAGTGGGGCTGGCAGGTTCAAACAATGACAACAACAAAATAGCCAGGTGTTGGGGCTGTCACCTGTAGTCCCAGCTACTTGGGAGACTGAGGCAAGAGAATTGCTTAAGCCCAAGAGTTTGAAGTTGCTGTGAGCTATGACACCGGCACTCTACTGAGGGCAACACAGTAAGACTCTGTCTCAACAACAACAAAAAAAGTAGACAGGCCAGGCTCGGTGGCTCATGCTGATAATCCTAGCACTTGGGAGGCCGAGGTGGATGGATTGCCTGAGCCTACAGGATTGAGACCAACCTGAGCAAGAACGAGACCCTGTCTCTAAAAAAAAAAAAGAGTGGACATAAGATATGAATAGATATTTCTCCCAAGAAGATACACAAATGGCCAAAAAAATCAGCATCATTAGCCATCGGAGAAATACAAGTCACAAGCACAGTGCCACTTCATACTTACTAGGGTGCCTATAATTAAAAGATAGGTAATAACTGTTGAAAAGATTTGGAGCAATTGGGGTTCTGTTCACTTCTGATAGGAATGTAAAATCAGTCATTTTGGAAAACAGTGTGGTGATTCCTAAAGTGGTTAAGCATACAATTATCATTCGACCAACAATTCCACTCCTAGGTATATAACCAAAAGAAATGAAAACATATCCATATCAAAACCTAACATGAATGTTTATAGCGGTGTATTCACAATAGCCAAAATACCAAAACAACCCAATTGTCCATCAGTTCATTAGTAGGTGAATGGTTTAAAAAAAAAAAAAAGTGACATACACGTACAACCAATAGTTCTCTTTCTCTGTTTTCTTTTTTTTTTTTTTTTTTTTAGAGACAGTCTCATTTTGTCGCCCTTGGTAGAGTGCTGTAGCGTCAGAGCTCACAGCAACTTCCTGCTCTTGGCCTTAGGCGATTCTCTTGCCTCAGCCTCTAGAGCAGGCGTCCTCAAACTTTTTTTTTTTTTTTTGAGACAGATCCTCAAGCTGTCACCCTGGTAGAGTGCCGTGCATCACAGCTCATAACAACCTCCAATTCCTGGGCTCAAGCGAGTCTCTTGCCTCCACTCCCAAGTAGCTGAGACTACAGGTGCCCGCCACAACACCTGGCCATTTTTTTGGTTGCAGCCGTCATTGTTTGGCGGGCCCAGGTTGGATTCGAACCCACCAACTCAGGTGTACATGGCTGGCACCTTAGCCCGTTGAGCTACAGGTGCCAAGCCAGTCCTCAAACTTTTTAAAAAGGGGGCCAATTCACTGTCCCTCAGACCGCTGAAGGGCCGGACTATAGTTTAAAAAAAAAAAAAAACTATGAACAAATTCCTACGCACACTGCACATATCTTATTTTGAAGTAAAAAGAAAAATAGGAACAAATACAATTCACACCAATGCATGTGACCCGCGGGCCATAGTTTGAGGACACCTGCTAGAGTATCTGGGACTACAGGCACCTGCCACACCGCCCGGCTATTTTTTTGTTGCAGTTTGGCCGGAGCCAGGTTTGAACCCGCCACCCTCAGTATATGGGGCCGGTGCCTACTCGCTGAGCTATGGGGCACCTCCTTTTTTTCTTTCTTTCTTTCCTTTTTTTTTTTTTTGAGACAGGGTCTCACTCTCTCACCCAGGGCTAGAATGCAGTGGCTTCATCGAAGCTCACTGCAACCTCACACTTCTGGATTCAAGTGATTCTCCTGCCTCAGCCTCCCAATTGGCTGGGACACCGGCTAATTTTTCTAGCTTTTGTAGAGATAGGATCTCACTCAGGCTAGTCTCTAATTCCTGGCCTCAAGCAATCCTCTCATCTCAGCCTCCCAGAGTTCTAGGATTACAAGAATATGTCACCATGCTCAGCCATACAATGGAATATTATTCAGCCATAAAAAGGAATGAAGCACTAGTACATGATATGGCATGGATCAACTTGAACACTATGATAAATGAGAGAAGCCACAGAGGACTACATGTCATAATACTGTTTATATGAAATGTCCTGAATAAATGAATAGGTAAGGGAAAATGGTTACTAGTATTTTATGGGTTGGGAGATTGGAATAACAAAGGGATGTAGATTTCTTTTGGGGGTAATGAAAATGTTCTAAAATGGATTGTGCCAAGGTATACAACTTTGAATATAGTACTGAAACCATTGAGTTGTATACCTTAGGAGAGTGGATTTTATGGATTTTATGGTATGTGAGATATTTCAGTAAAGCTATCAAAAGACTAAAAAACAAAACATAAAACGTCTTAGTCACTATGGAACTCTTTTTATCTTTTTTAGCCAAGCATCTTCAAGACCTTCTCATGGAAAGTGTGAATTTTTCTCCTGCCAATCTCTCTAGCATTGGTTCCAGATATCTGAATGCTTTGGTTGACAGTGCAGTGGTCCTTGAAACAAAGGATACCTCACTAGCTAGGTAATTCTTGTGACAGTTTAATTTCTGCAGTCATATAAGGTCTTTATCTAAGGACAGTTTAGTTCTCACAGTAATCCTATATAGGAAATCAAAAATAAATACAAAAGCACTGAACTTAGTTACTTATCTTTGCAAGTATTATTAATTCAGATGAATTTGATATACGTTAATTTTTAGTCTTTACTTTTTCCAGGATTAGGTTTGTAAAGGGTGGTTCTCATGTATATTTGAAAAGGGATTAGGTGTCACATTGTTCCCTGTACACCATAAGAAAACAGTAGGTTACATGATCTGGTTGAGCATAGTAAATTTTGGTTATGAGCTTAACCTATTTGTAGAGTTGATTAGGGACACCTATATAATGACATGATTATTCCACCAGCCCTAAGAGGAAACTGAGGGTCAGGAGTGGTGTGGGATAAGTAACTTCTGCAAGGTAGTAAGTAAATGTCAGCTGGGATTCAAACCTAGTCTGACTCCAGAGTTAATGTGACTGTCACTGTTGACCTGTCTTAGCTAGGACTAACATAACTTATCATAATCAGAGAACTGTGCATCTGTTCTGCTTGATCATCAATTTAAGGGCAATTTTTATGTATGTTGAAAAAGAAGTTTCAGGGGCAGCGCCTGTGGCTCAGTGAGTAGGGTGCCAGCTCCATATACTGATTTAAAAATCAGTAACAACAAACTGAAAAATAGCAACAAACTGTCACAAACTGCAACAAAAATAGCCAGGTGTTGTGGTGGGCACCTGTGGTCCCAGCTGCTCAGGAGACTGAGGTGGGAGAATCGCCTGAGCCCAAGAGCTGGAGGTTGCTGTGAGCTGTGACGTGACAGCACTCTACCGAGGGCGACAAAGTCAGACACTCTGTCTCAGTTTTAGGTATAAGAACATGTAGGCTATATGGCAGCAGAAATCTACAGGATGTCCCTAAAGTCACCCCTAAAATTGCCCTACGTAGGGAAAATGCAAATTACAGCTAAATGTACCTTTATTTTATTTTATTTTATTTATTTATTTTTGAGACACAGTCTCAAGCCTTTGCCCTGGGTAGAGTTCTGTGGTGTCATCGCTCACAGAAGCCTCCAACTCTTGCGCTCAAGCAATCCTCTTGTCTTGGTGTTTCTATTTTTAATAGAGACTGTCTTGCTTTTTACTCAGGCTGGTATCCAATTCATGAGCTCAAGCAATCCATCCACCTGGGCCTCCCAGAGTGCTAGGATTACAGTTGTGAGCCACCATGCCCAGCCTCTAAATGTAGCTTTATTTATAAAATATTCATTACAAAAATTTTACAAAGAAGCGGGCAACACATAGAGAATATTTGGTAAATAAAGGTATATTTAGCCACAATTTCCCATTTTTCCTATGTATGGTAACTTTAGGGGTGACTTTTAGGACACTGATAGAATTAAATCAGTTTAGCAGATATCAGCTACCAGTTTTATGCTAGTGTATAAGCACTGGGGAAGCAGAGATGAATAGGGTAGTAACAGCCTCCAAGAACAGTCTCTGCTCATAGTTTGATTTGGAACAAAGAGAAGTAAAAGTGTAACATAGTCTGATGCCTACAGCAGTTCAAGAATGTACAGGTGGTAGCTGGAGAACACAGAAGAAGGGGCAGTGAATTGTAGCATGAGGGTAGACCTCAAGTTTTGAAAGAGGCAAACTAATGAAAGACATTCCAGGAAATGGAAATGGTAAAAAATACATAAAGGTGGCTCAGCACCTGTGGCTCAAGTGGCTAAGGTGCCAGCCACGTACACCTGAGGTGATGGGTTTGAATCCAGCCCAGGCCTGCCAAACAACAATGATGGCTGGCAACCAAAAAATAGCTAGGCGTTGTGGCAGGCACCTGTAGTCCCAGCTACTTGGAAGGTGGAGGCAGGAGACTCACTTGAGCCCAGGAGTTGGGAGGTTGCTGTGAGCTGTGATGCCACGGCACTCTACCCAGGGCGATTGCTTGAAGCTCTGTCTCAAAAAATAAAATTAAATTAAAATTAAAAAATATATACATAAAGGTATAAACAGCATGGTTATATAAGAATCCACAGAAATAAAATCATTCTTAGGAATGAGGAAAAATTATAATTACTGTCCTTAATGTCCATTTATGTAACCAGAGTTTTCTTTTAGTTTTATCCCTGCAGTGAATGATTTGACCTCTAACCTTTTTCGTACCAAATCCAAAAATGAAGAAATCAAGCTTGAACTGGAAAAACTTGAAAAAAATCTCACTGCAACTTTAGTATTAGAAAAATGTCTGCAAGAGTAAGTAATTGAGTTGAAAATGGTGACAGTTTTTATTGTAAAGAAGTAACAGGACATTGTCAAATTTAGTTTGGGCAGTAGGTATGTCAAAAAACATACCGGGCGTTGTGGTTAATCCCAGCTACACGGGAGGCTGAGGCAAGAGAATTGCCTAAGCCCAAGAGCTGGAGGTTGCTGTGAGCTGTGACGGCACACATAAAGTTGTTCTGTATTTCTTGAGGAAAATCCCAAATGGAGGGGAAGATAACCTAGAAGGATGCATGATAGTTTGAGATATAGAATTTATGGTAGGGAATCCAGCAAGTGGATTATCTAACTTTGGCTCAGCCAGAGTTTAATCCAAAAAGTAGTAGATAATAAGTTTACTGACGAGGAGGAGAAGAAGATGTTTTTAATTTTACTTTTCAAAGGGATCTCAAAAAAGCAGAGTTGCATCTGTCTACAGAAAGGGCCAAAGTTGACCATCGTCTTCAGAACATGGATTTTCTGAAAGCAAAGTCAGAGGAGTTCAGATATGGAATCAAAGCTGCAGAGGTTTGTATGAAAGACTGGATATAGTTAGCTCTCTTCAGGCTTCTTTTCGACCATCATCCTCACAACTAGGCAGTATCAGATTATTTCTTTTCTACAGATTGGGGGGCTACAGAGAAGATAGGTAACTTCCTCATGGTCACAAAGCAGATCCAGTTATGTAGTTAACTTCAGATCCAGATTTAGGCTCAGACATTCAGGCTCTGAAACTCAGGCCTTAAGCATGCACTCTATCCATCTTGTCACAAATATGTGAGTGTAGAAAAGATTCACATGTAACATAGAAGTGTTTAGGGGTGTGTACAGTTTTTCTTCTATGAGTCATAGTTCCTGGTTACTGTGTTACGTGTTGAAAATATTTCATGATTGGGCGGCACCTATGGCTCAGTGGGTAGGGTGCCAGCCCCATATGCCAAGGGTGGCAGGTTCAAACCCAGCCCTAGCCAGCTAAAAATAGTAGTGACAACTACAACAAAATAGCCGGGTGTTGTGGCGTGTGCCTATGATCCCAGCTACTCGGGAGGCTGAGGCAAGAGAATTGCTTAAGTCCAAGAGTTGGAGGTTGCTGTGAGCTGTGATGCCATGGCATTCTACCAAGAAAGTGAGACTTGTCCCAAAAAAGAGAAAGAAAAGAAAATATTTCATGATCACTTTCAAATTAATTTTTTAACCAATCCCCCTTTTTTGTAATTCTAGGAGCAGCTTTCAGACAGAGGCATGGATGCTTCTCTGTCTCATCAATCTCTAGTAGCATTATCAGAGGTGAGCTTATTTTAAGTTTTTGAAAAATATTAGTCCACAATCTGCTTTTTCATTCTTTTCTTTTTATATGGCTGTTATTCACTCCAGATCTGCTTTCTTTTCGTTTACCTTTGTACTTTATATTCACCAGTACTTGTATCTTTATTATTTGATTGCTATATAATATATCCTCACATTTATTTGGTTTCCTTTATTAGTATAGGCTAGAAACTTTGCTAGAACAAATATATATAGTTATATATTTGGATTTATTTATTAAACAAATTAGTTGAGAAGACAATGTGCTTACCATGTAGGTGGTCCGCTTTCTTTTCTTTTAGTGTAAAATAAAATGATGCCCCCAAACTCTTATACCACATGCAATCACGTTTAATGTTTAGTTTGTATAAAGGTTTTTACATATTTAGATGGGAGGGGATAAAAATTAGCGGTTTTGTTTTATCTTGTTATTCATAAGTTTTGTATACTTTTATTTTTAGAATCTTCAGTTGACAATTCATAAGTAAGGACATGAAACCCTAGTTGTTCTTTTACATTTTGATTCCTCTCAATGACATTCTTTTGTGTTCTTAGATAGTGTACATCAATCCTATTCTTAATAAACTGGAGTATAACTTTTCTATTTTATGCATATTACAAATATTGTTTCCACTGGGAGTGGATTTGTCTATCCATTTATCTTTGAAGCTCTTTTATATATTATTTAAAATATTCTAATATTGGCTCGGCGCCTGTGGCTCAATGGGCTAAGGCGCCAGTCACATACACCTGAGCTGGCGGATTCGAATCCAGCCTGTGCCCGCCAAACAACAATGACGGCTGCAACCAAAAATTGGCTGGGCTTTGTGGCGGGCGCCTGTAGTCCCAGCTACTTGGGAGGCGGAGGCAGGGGACTCGCTTGAGCCCAGGAATTGGAGGTTGCTGTGAGCTGTAATGCCACAGCACTCTATCCAGGGTGACAGCTTGAGGCTCTGTCTCAAAAAAAAAAAAAAAATTCTAATATTGGCTTGGCGTCTAATATTGGCATAGCTCAGTGAGTAGGGCGCCAGCCACATATATTGAGGCTGGCGGGTTTGAGCCTGACCCGAGCCTGCTAAAAACAACAATGACAACTGCAACCAAAAAAAAAAAAGCTGGATGTTGTGGCAGGTACCTGTACTCCCAGCTACTTGGGAGGCTGAGACAAGAGAATCGCTTAAGCCCAAGAGTTTGAGGTTGTGAGCTGTGACGCCAGGGCACTCTACTGACTGAGGGTGACATAGTGAGACTCTGTCTCTAAAAAAAAAAAAAAAAAATTCTAATATTAATGCTTTATTATGCTTTATTTCAGAAATGAATACTATTTAATTGCATTGTGAATATTTCTATTACCTTGCAATTCTGTTTTTTTAACCCTCAGAAATTGGCAGAGTTAAAACGACAGACTATACCTTTGAAGAGAAAATTGGGGTCCTATTTAGATCTAATGCCGGTAATTATTCTTATGAATTAAAAAAAAATCATTTCCTTCATCCTTCCCCAAGGGCACTACATGATCATGAAAATAATCTGTATTTATGGATTTAAAGATAGTGTTCAGCTAGATGCAATGTCTCATGTGTATAATCCCAGCACTTTGAGAGGCTAAGGCAGGAGGATTGGCTTGAAGCCAAGAATTCAAGACCAATCTGAGAAACATAGCAAGACCCCCATCTCTACAAAAAGTAGAAAAATTAGCCAAATGTGGTGCATGATTGTAGTCCTACCTAGTCAGGAGGCTAAGCCAGGAGAATCACTTGAGCCTGTGAGTTGGAGGTTGCAGTGAGCTATGATCGTGGCACTGTACTCTAGCCTGGACAATGGAGTAAGAGGCACGTGGTTCAAGACAAGCCTGAGCAAGAATGAGACCCCATCTCTACTAAAACAAACAAAAAAAAACAGACAAGGGCAGTGCCTGTGGCTCAAAGGAGTAGGGTGCCGGCCCCATATGCCAGCGATGGCGGGTTCAAACCCAGCCCCAGCCCAAAACCACAAAACAAACAAACAACAACAAAAAAAAACAGACAAAAACTAGATGAGCCTGGTGGTGGGAACCTGTAGTCCCTGCTGCTTGGGAGGCTGAGGCAAGAAGATTGCTTGAACACAGTACTCTACGTGGGGCAACTGAGTGAGTCTCTGTCTCAAAAAAAAAAAAAAAAAAGTGCTGATTATCAGTATTATATGTACACTGGATATTCCCTCTATAAGATTTTTTATCTTTTGAAAAGGATTGTGATACTTTTTGCCTCTTAAGTCTGGATTAAGGCAATATAACCTTTCCTTTTATTTTTCTCTAAAAGAATCCATCTCTTGCTCAAGTGAAAATTGAAGAAGCAAAACGAGAATTAGTAAGTAGATCCTGGTTTTTAACTTCAGATGTTTTTAAAAGAGATAAATGTTGGCCAGTGCAATGGCTCACACCTATAATCCTAGCACTGTGAGGGGCAAAGTGGGCAGATCTCTTACGTGCAGAAGTTCAGAACCAGCCTGAGCAAGAACTTGTCTATTAAAATAGAAAAACTAGCCAAGCACTGTGGCGGGCAACTGTAGTTCCAGCTACTTGTGATGCTGAGATGTATCACTTGAGCCAAGAGTTTTACATTGCTCTGAGATATGATGATGTCACCACACTCTATCCTGGGTGACAGAGTGAGTCTCTGTCTCAAAAAAAAAAGAGAGAGAACTGCTAATTTAATCAAAGTCACGGCACTCTACCCAGAGTGACAGCCTGAGGCTCTGTCTCAAAAAAACAAAAAACAAACAAACAAAATATATATATTCTAGGCAGGCTTAGTGCCTGTAGCACAGTGGTTACGGTGCCAGCCACATACACTGAAAGTTGGTGGATTCAAACCCAGCCTAGGCCAGCTAACCAACAATGACAACTGCAACAACAACAAAAAAATAGCCATGTGTTGTGGCAGGTGCCTGTGGCAGCTACTTGGAAGGCTGAGGCAAGAGAATTGCTTGAGCCCAAGAGTTTGATGTTGCTGTGAATTATGATGCCACAGCCCTCTCCTGAGAGTAACAAAGTGAGACTCTGTCTCAAAAAAAAAAAAAAAAAAGAATATTCTAGGCAGAAAGAATTAGCAAAGTCATAAGGACTTTTAAGCTGTGGCAAGTGATGAGATCCAGCTGCGTAGGAGCAAGCAATGTAAGACACAGCTGAAAGAGGTCAATTGGTTTATGATATAAAGCACCTTCAGTATAAAGAGGCTTGAACTTAAAAGCTGTAGGGACAGCTGAAAGTTTTTTAATCTGAAGAGAAATGTGATCAAAACTACACTTTTTGATCAGGCTTTATTCTATAGATTAAAGATTATTCTAAGATTCTAAAGATTCTAGTATATAGAGTAGATTAAGAGAGGGAGATAGGGGCTTGGCGCCTGTGGCTCAACGGGCTAAGGCTCCAGCCACATATATCTGAGCTGGCGGGTTCGAATCCAGCCCGGGCCTGCCAAACAACAATGACGGCTGCAACCAAAAAACAGCCAAGAGTTGTGGCAGGCACCTGTAGTCCCAGTTACTTGGGAGGCAGAGGCAGGGAATTGCTTGAGCCCAGGAATTGGAGGTTGCTATGAGCTGTGATTCTGTGGCACTCTATCCAGGGTGACAGCTTGAGGCTGTGTCTCAAAAAAAAAAAAAAAAGAAGTAATGAAGATAGTGGTGATACAAATGGAAAAGAGGTGATACAACAGATTTTGTGGAAGTACTTGCTTTAGGAGTAAAGTTTAGAAAAATCTATTTAGGTATCAATACAGATTCATCCTTCTAAAGGTTTTGTTCTGTTTGGATATTTATGTAAATCTTCTGGGAAGGGTTTTGAGGGAGAGAGAGGGTAATTGTAAAACAAGGGAATGTCTAAAAGCATATTTGATATTCCTAACAGTATTTTTAAAATTTCTGTTTAAATGTTTTTCTGCTTTGCTTCCTTTATTTTAAATAACATTAGAAAGGTTAGACATGGTGTCTCATGCCTGTAATCCTAGCACTGGGAGGCTGAGGCAGGTGGATTGTCCTGAGGTTACAAGCTCCAGACCAGCCTGAGCAAGAGCAAGACCCCCATCTCTAAAATCAGCTGGGCATCGTGGTGGGCACCTGTAGTCCCAGCTATTTGGGAGGTTGAGCTAAGAGAATTGCTTGAGCCCTAGAGCTAGAGATTGCTGTGAGCTATGATACCACGGCACTCTACCAAGGGTGGCAAAGTAAAACTCTGTCTCAAAATAAATAAATAAATAAATAAATAAATAAATAAATAAATAAATAAAATAACATTAGAAGTTAAAGCATCTGTTTTATGGTGTTTCTTTCTTTTCTAGGATTCCATTGAAGCTGAACTTACAAAGAAAGTAGATATGATGGAACTATGACCAGAGCCAAAATAAACAAACTTTACCCTAACAAAGTCAGTTTAAGTTGTTTCCCTTTGTTGTTTCTTAATAATATAATTTCTGTGTTCTTAGATGAGATAATAACGTCATTGACAAAATAATGGTTTCTTGTTATATATTGCATTTTGGTGCCCAAATATAAAGTTTGCATATTAAAAAACCTTTTTTTCTTGTTGGTTTTCTGTGTGGCTGGTGGTTAAGAATACTTTAGGAAGGGGGAGGAGCCAAGTTGGCAGTCTGTAGCCAGCTTTCCGCAGAGGCTCCTGTCCAGAAGGAGAGTTAAAGGATGGAAACTTAGCAAGAAAGCCGATGGTTTGGATCTGAGCCAAAAGAGAAGGTCGATGAACGCATATCAACCCTGCTGGGACGACCTCGGCCCCAAGGACACAAACAAAAAGGTACAGAGCACATCGCCAAGTGGACGGGAGTCCCCTCCCCATGAGAGCGGCTCGTGGTATACTCCATATCTCCATACAAACAAGTGAGCAGAGTTCCTCCCACTCTACCCCACAGGAGAGACCCTCTAAAAACCAGACCTCCTTCCCCTATTAGGGTGCTGCGGCACTCTTCCGCCAGGCATAAAACTGTTTATATTCTCTATCTGTAAGTTTGAGCTCCTGGCATTTCCCCTCCACTCTGGAGGCCTGTCCCCCACAGAGTCCAGATTCTTGGACATTTTCTTGAGGGTTGTGGACGGGGCATGGACTGTTGCTGATCTGTGCTGATTTTCCAGCTTGGGAATGGTGAGAGGAAAGTGAGCCGAGAGGAGGCCAAGTTGGAAAGAAGATCCCTTAAGGCACAAAATGGCAGCCGCAGCAGGAACAATGGCAGGAGGGCTCACACCCCTGGGGATGTTTTCAGGAGACACTCCCAGTCTCTGGGCGGCCAGGGGAAGTGGGCAGCTTCTCCAGTGGCTAACAGAGCGGACTGACAACCAAGGTGCGTGAAGGATATGCCTGAGGCGGTACCAGCCGGGAAGGAGCCCGGGATTAGAATAGTGGTAGAGTCAGCGGACTCCCAGGGTGGAGGCTGCTTTGCTTAGCTTCAGACGCACCTAGCCCTCAGGGGATGAAAGCTGAGACAAAGGGCTGGAACTCACAGACTGAGTCAGAACTATTTGCAGGCCAATGTCTGATCAGGGGAATATAGCCGTGACAGAAACAAATTCTGTGAACTTGTTCTGTTCTATCAGGAACATCAATCAGGGACAGGGCTGGAACTGAGTGAATCACCCCAGTCCCTATCAAGTACCCAGGTTGTCAGGCCTCACCTACCCCTGCCAAATAGTGACAAGGAGTGGTGGACTGGCTGAGGAGCCACAGACCTCACTGTGACCCAGGCAGGCACAAACCTCTAGAGCATCTGCTCATTGGCGGCAACTGGATCACAGTCCTGCGGAATTACCACTAACTGGGTATGACAGAGGAGCAAGGTGGGGAAGAAGACATCAACCTTCCCAGACTAATCTACTTGCTGGGGGGAGGGGTCCCTCCTGAGCTCAAAGAGCACTGAAGCAAGTTATACTAGAGCTTCCAGCAGATCCCTGCTATCTAGTTGCCAGAGACTTTTTAACTCTTCCATTTGAGACCGGTGCTGGCTGGGACAACTGATTGGGACCTCTTCAACTGGGCCCATCACCTGAGAACTTTCCAAAGTGGTACCCTGGGTGTGTGGTAGTGGGAAGGTTTGATTTTGCTTTTCTAGTTGTTGCCTGTGGGGGGCGGGGTGACTTAACTACTGGTATTTCTTCACAGCTCAGATTTCAATCCAGAGTAACTGATTCTCTAGGGTAAGATAAAGACCAGCTGACAATAAGACAGAGCCACTTAACCCCGCCACACCAAGAAAGTCCCCAGTTTCACAAGCAGTAGCACTGTACAGGTCCTTGGCAAAACTCTAGGGGAAAAGGTACAGACACCAGTCCCAGCTTTGAAGCAAAGGACTGGTCAATTACTACTCCTAGAACCCCCAGCCCAAATTGTCCTTATCTACTCATCCAGCCAAACGGTGTAAAATTAATCATGGGGCAGAACCAAGGGAAAAGCTCTGGAAACATGAACAACCAGAGTAGATCACCCCCCACCCAAGGAACAATTTGGTGGACACAAATGATGATCCTATGCCTAAACAGATGGCTAAGATGTCAGAAATCAAATTCAGAATTTGGATTGCAAACAAGATCAATAAAATAAAGGAAAAGTTGGATTTAGAAATTCAGGGTGCATTTCAAAAATTGTCTCAAGAAGTCAAGGAATTCAAAGACCAAATGACCAAAGATTTTGACACATTGACACAAGAAGTTGTAGCCCTGGAAGATCTGAGAAACACAGTAGAATCCCTCAGCAACAGAATGGAGCAAGCAGTAGAAAGGATTTGACATGGAAGACAAAGCTTTCGAACACTCCCAAACTGCCAAAGAGGAAGAGAAATGGAAGGCAAAAATGGATCGTTCTCTCAGACACCTCTGGGATAACCCGAAGAAAACCAATATTCACCTTATAGGGACACCTGAAAACAATGAAGTCATGTCACAAGGCACAGAGTCTCTTCTTTATGAGATTATGAAAGAGAACTTTCCACACATGCCAAAAGATTCTGAAATTCAGATAGCAGACAGTTTCAGAACCCCAGCATGACTCAATGTGAATAAAACATCCCCCAGGCACATTATAATTAAGTTCACTAAAGTTAATATGAAGGAGAAAATTTTGAAAGCAACCAAAAAATCTATAACCTACAAAGGTAAGAACACTGCAGATCTCTCTGATCAAACCTTTCAAACTAGAAGAGAATGGTCATCGACTTTTAATCTCCTAAAACAAAATAACTTTCAACCCAGGATCTTGCATACAGCTAAACTGAGTTTCATTTATGATGGAGAAATTAAATACTTTAATGACATCCACATGTTGAAAAACTTTGCCATAACTAAACCAGCTCTCCAGGATATTCTCAGACCTATTCTCCACAATGACCAGCATAATCCTCCAGCGCAAAAGTAAACTCATCCAGAAACTTTTTATCAAAGTCCAACTTCCACAGGGATGAAAGGATTAAAAATGTCCACGAGATTTTCTCAAGATTTATCAATATTTTCAATTAATGTGAATGGTTTAAATTGCCTTCTAAAGAGGCATAGGTTGGCTGACTGGATACAAAAACTCAGGCCAGATATCTGCTGCATACAAGAGTCTCACATTACCTTAAAAGATAGTCTTACCTTAAAAGACAGTCTCAAGGTGAAGGGATGGTCATCTATATTCCAGGCAAATGGAAAACAGAAAAAAGCAGGTGTTGCAATCATATTCACAGATACAATAGGCTTTAAACCAATCAAAGTAAGGAAGGATAAAGACAGACATTTCATATTTGTTAAATTATTAATATTTATGTACCCAACCAGAACGCAACTCAATTTATAAGAAAAACTGTAATAGACATGAGTAATTTGATTTCCTCCAGCTCCATAGTAGTTGGAGGTTTTAATACTCCTTTAGCAGTATTGGATAGATCCTCCAATAAGAAGCTAAGTAAAGAAATTTTCGATTTAAACTTAACCACTCAACAACTGGATTTAACAGACATCTACAGAACATTTCATCCTAATAAAATTAAATACACATTCTTCTCATCAGCCCATGGAACATACTCCAAAATTGATCACATCTTAGGTCACAAGTCTAACCT
>CAUYON010069714.1:0-55061 GCA_963573935.1 Arctocebus calabarensis | reverse complement strand
TCTTCCCAGCCATGAGCATGGTATGTTTTTCCATTTGTTAACATTTTCAGCTATTTCTTTTCTTAAAGTTTCATAGTTCTCTTTATAAAGATCTTTCACATCCTTTGTTAGGTAAACTCCCAAATATTTCATCTTCTTTGGTATTACTGTGAAAGGAATAGAGACCTTGACTGTTTTTTCGACTTGGCTATTGTTGGTGTATATAAGGGCTAGAGATTTATGGGTGTTGATTTTGTAGCCTGAGACACTGCTGTAGTCCTTGATCACTTCTAAAAGTATTGTAGTAGAATCCCTGGTGTTTTCCTGATATACAATCATATCATCTGTGAAGAGTGAAAGTTTGATCTCTTCTGACCCTATGTGGATACCTTTGATCGCCTTTTCTTCCCTAATTGCAATAGCTAAAACTTCCATTACAATGTTGAAGAGCAGAGGAGATAATGGGCAACCTTGCCTGGTTCCTGATCTAAGTGGAAATGACTTCAATTTAACTCCATTCAAAACGATATTGGCTATGGGTTTGCTGTAGATGGCCTCTATTAGTTTATGAAATGTCCCTTCTATACCATTTTTTAAATTGTTCTAATCATAAAGGGTTGCTGGATATTGTCAAAAACTTTTTCTGCATCAATTGAAAGAATCATATGGTCTTTATTTTTCAATTTGTTTATGTGCTGAATTACATTTATAGATTTACGTATATTGAACCAGCCTTGAGATCCTGAGATAAAGCCCACTTGGTATATAATTTGTTTGATGTGTTGCTAGATTCTGTTTGCTAGGATCTTGTTGAATATTTTTGCATCAATATTCATTAGTGATATTGGTCTATCATTTTCTTTTCTTGTTGGGTCTTTCCCTGGTTTAGGGATCAAGGTGATGTTTCCTTCATAGAATATATTGGGTAATATTCCTACTTTTTCTATATTTTGGAAGAGGTTTAGTAATATAGGTACTAGTTCCTCTTTAAAGTTTTGGTAGAATTCTGACGTGAAGCCATCTGGTTCTGGGCTTTTCTTTTTTGGGAGATTTTGTATCATTGATGCTATTTCAGAACTTGATATTTCAGAACTCAACATTTCCACTTGGTTCTGGCTAAGTCTTGGTAGGTGGCGTGCTTCCAAGTATTGGTCAATTTCCTTCAGATTTTCATATTTCTGAGAGTACAGTTTCTTTTAGTATTCATTGAGGATTTTTTTGATTTCTGAGGGGTCTGTTATTATTTCATCTTTCCCGTTTTTGATTGAAGATATTAGAGATTTTACTCTTTTTTTCCTGGTTAAGTTAGCCAAAGGTTTATCTATCTTATTGACCTTTTCAAAAAACCAACTTTTGATTTATTGATCTGTTCTATAATTTGTTTGTTTTCAATTTCATTTCATTCTGCTCTAATTTTGGTTATTTCTTTTCTTCTGCTGGATTTAGGGATGGAAAGTTCTTCTTTCTCCAGTTGCTTGAGATGTCCCATTAAGTTGTTAACTTCTTCCCTTTCTGTTTTCTTGAGGAAGTCTTGTAGTGCTATAAATTTCCCTTTTAGGGCTGCCTTTGCAGTATCCCCGAGGTTCTGATAATTCTTGTCTTCATTGTCATTTTGTTCCAAAAATTTGGTAATTTCCTTGTTAACCTCATCTATGACCCATCTATCCTTCAGCATAAGATTATTTAGCTTCCATGTTTTTGTATGAGTTTGCAGATTCCTGTTAATGTTGAGTTCAAATTTTATTCCGTGGTGGTCTGAGAAGATGCAAGGAATAATTTCTATTCTTTTAAATTTGCTGAGGTTAGACTTGTGACCTAAGATGTAATCAATTTGGAGTATGTTCCATGGGCTGATGAGAAGAATGTGTATTCAATTTTATTAGGATGAAATGTTCTGTAGCTGTCTATTAAATCCAGATGTTGAATAGTTAAATTTAAATCTAAAATTTCTTTACTTATCTTCTTCTTAGAGGACCTATCCAACACTGCTAAAGGAGTATTAAAATCTCCAACTACTATGGAGCTGGAGGAAATCAAGTTACTCATGTCTATTAGAGTTTTTCTTTTAAATTGAGGTGCATTCTGGTTGGGTGCATAAATATTAATAATTGAAATCTCATCATATTGAGTGGTACCCTTAACAAATATGAAATGTCCATCTTTATCCTTTACTTTGGTTGGTTTAAAGCCTATTGTATCTGCAAATAAGTTTGCAACACCTGCTTTTTTCTGTTTTCCATTTGCCTGGGATATAGATGACCATCTCTTCACCTTGAGTCTAAATATTTCTTTTAATGTAAGATGAGATTCTTGTATGCAGCCGATATCTGGCCTGAGTTTTTGTATCCAGTCAGCCAATCTATGCCTCTTTAGAGGAAAATTTAAACCATTCACATTAATTGAAAATATTGATCAATCTTTAGAAAATCTAGTGGACATTTCAATCCTTTCATCGTTGTGGAAGTTGGAATTTGATAAAAAGTTTCTTGATGAGTTTACTTTTGCGTTGGAGGATTACGGTGGTCATTATGGAGGATAGGTCTGAGAGTATTCTGGAGAGCTGGTTTGGTTATAGCAAATTTCTTCAACATGTGATGTCATTAAAGTATTTAATTTCTCCATCATAAATGAAACTCAGTTTGGCTGGATACAGTATCCTGGGTTGGAAGTTATTTTGTTTTAGGAGATTCAAAGTCAATGACCATTCATTTCTTGCTTGGAAGCTTTGATCAGAGAGATCTCCAGTTATTCTAATATTCTTCCCCTTGTAGGTTATTGATTTCTTGCATCTGGTTGCTTTCAAAATTCTCTCCTTCATATTTACTTTAGTGAACCTAATTATGATGTGCCTGGGGGATGTCTTATTTGGGTTGAGTCATGCTGTGGTTCTGAAACTGTCTGCTATCTAAATTTCAGAATCTTTTGGCATGTCTGGAAAGTTCTCTTGAGTAAGAGATTCTATGTCTTGTGAAGCTGCTTCATCGCTTTAGGGGGATCCCTATGAGGTGAATATTGATTTTCTTTGAGTTATCCAAGAGCTCTCTGAGAGAGTGATCTGTTTTTTGCTTTCCATTTCTCTTGCTCTTTGGAGGTTTGACAGCACTTGAAAGCTTTGTCTTCCATGTCAGAAATCCTTTCTTTTGCTTGTTCCATTCTGTTACTGAGGGATTTTACTGAATTTCTCAGACCTTTAAGGTCTACAACTTCTTGTCTCAATGTGACAAAATCTTTGGTCATTTTGTCTTTGAATTCATTAAATTCTTGAGACATCTTTTGGGCCATCTTTTGAATTACTACTTGAAATTCTAATTCGGAATCCCTTGCTGCAGAGTCCCTGGCAGTAAGCAGACCTACAGAAGGCCAACAAGTGTGGGATGCAGGGCCAGTCTGTCACTGGGTGAATTCCTGGCTATGGGCAAGCCTACAGAGGCTTGGTGGTCACTGGTGGAGTCCCTGGCAGGAGGCTGCCCTACAGAGGACTCATGGGTGCCAGGTGGAGGCCCGCACAGTCGCTGGGACTGTTCGTGGCCAGGGACGGGCCTGCAGGCACCCCGCTATTATCAGGCAGAGACCTGTGCAATTGCCAGGGGAGTTCCTGGCCAGGGGCAGACCTGCTGAGGCCTGACAGTTGCTGGCAGAGACCATAACAGACAGCAGACCTGCTGAAACCTTGTAAGCATGGGGCACAGGGCCAGGTCATCGCCAGGGAAGTTCTTTTCCCAGGGTGGGCCTGCAGAGTCCTGGTGGTTGCAGTCAGAGTTACTGGCAGAAGGCAGACTTGCGGAAGTCCTGCAGGCTCAGGCACGGGTCCACACAGTCACCAAGTGATTTAGTCACCAGGGGCAGGACTGCAGGGGCCTTGCGGGTGCCAGGTGGAGTCCTGCCTGGTCGCCAGGGGAGTTCTTGGCTGTTGGCAGACCTACAGAGGCCTGGTGGTTGCCTGCAGAGTTTCTGGCAGACAGCAGGCCTGTGGAAGCCCGGCAAGTACAGACACAGGGCCAGGCAGCTGCCTGGGGAATTCCTGGCCTGGGGGCTGGCCTGCAGAGGCCTGGCGGTTGCAGGCAGAGTTCCTGGCAGAAGGCAGGTCTGCGGAAGCCCTGTAGGCTCTGGGTGCAGGGCTGCACTGTAACCAGGGGATTTACTAGCCATGGGCAGACTTGCAGGGGCCCTGTGGGTGCCAGGCGGGGGCCTGTGCCCATTGCCAGGGGAGGAGTTTCTGGCTGGGGGCAGACCTGTGGAGGTCTGGCGGTCGCCGCCAGGGTTTCTAGCAGACGGACTGAGGAAGCCGGGAAAGCATGGGGTGCAGAGCCAGGCACTCGCGTGCAGCTTCCCTGGCCGGAGGGGAGGAAGGCTTTCTGGAGTCTTTTCCTGGTGGGGCACTTGTTCTGGCAGGCAGGGGTGGGGTAACTGCTCAGGGACCTCCTCCCTCAGTCTCAGTGGGGGTTAGGCTTCTGGTTCGTCAGGTAAGGGGGGAAGGTTGTACAGTAAGTTCAGAATGGTGGGGAAAACTTTAGATCAGTTTTTCTGCCTAGCAATGGAGTTTTCAGAGTCACACCAGGGTGCTCAGGGGAAGCACACCTCACTTCCCACAGCACTCTTCCGTGGGGTGAGACAAGAGGTCCACAGTTCACCGTGTGTCTGTAGAAAACCTGCAGGAGCAAAAGAGGAGAATAAAAAGAAAGGAAACTGCAAAGCTAGAAACTCAGAGCTTTCTTGGGGTAGGGGATGGGCACTCTTTCTTTCAGATGAATTTTGTACCTGAAGCGTGCTTTCTTGGGGTTGCAGCCAGACTCAGCAGAGGTGACCTGCAGAAATCACTTCTCTCTCTGCTGGGTTCCCAGTATTTAGCTTAATTGCGCAGTTTCTGGAGGTTATCTTCCCTTTTGGACAGGAGCCTTTTTCGAAAGCTGCTTCCAGTCAGCCATCTTGCTTACTCCCCCCGGTATTTTCTATATTTCATCAGACTCTATTTTTGTTTGATTTCTTGTTTCATTTCTTTTCTTTTGTTTGTTTGTTTGCTTTTTGTTTTTGTTTTTTGGCCAGGGCTGGGTTTGAACCCTCCACCTCCGGCATATGGAGCCTGCGCCCTACTCCTTTGAACCACGGACGCCACCCTCTTGTTTCATTTCTTATTTTGTGAACCGTCGTCACTCCTTCTTGATGTTTTGTATTGTTATACACCTTTAGCAAATTCTAATTCAATTTGGAAAATTTTCTTAAACTCATCTACATTTGCATGTTGTCCAGAGAAGGAAGAAAATATGTTTCTATACTGAAACTTCTCTGGAGTCTGAACAAAACAAAGCTGGTTTTAAGCCCAGCGTGATCCACCTGTGATTGTTTAGAAATGATTTTAGCATGGGATTTTAATACATTATTTTCTATTACATAATTATATTTTCAGGAAAAAATTATTAAAATATTTTCAGTGATCATTCTGAATTTTTTTCAATTTGATTAAAGAAAAAACACAAATTATAATTATCACTAGATTTGGGGAAATATAGTAAAATCACATTGAATATGATAAACTCGCAGTCTAGTTAATGTACTGAAAAGGGTTGTCTTATTTTTTTACTCAGAAATAAGTTACTCAGAAATAAGAAATAAGTTACTCAGAAATAAATTTTCTGCCTACTTGCATGAAAGGTAACTGGAAGGGAAATTGCATCCATGTTGGTTGTGCCTGAGTATGTTTCACAGCCAGAGTTTCAATTACTAAGGACTTTACTTAGAGAGGCAGAAGAAATCTGTCAGTTAAAAAAAACGAAGTGACTAGACTAAAAGTATCTCTTCTCTCGTGCTTCCTCTATGTATGAGAAGAATCAATTTACTTTCATCATGATCCCAAATAGAAGGAGCAATTGACTTTGGGGAAATCCTGTAAAATTCATTGCCGACAGCATGTTAGAGAGTACTTTCTAAGGATGACAGAGCACATGAATTGATTTTGCTTCCAGAGACACCAGGATAACTGTTTCTCTCAATCATAGGGTGTAGCTCTGGGCTTTCTTGTCACTTCTCCCTGCAGTTGGAAAGGCTTATAGCAAATATTATGGAGGAAACTGGAGAGGAGACATCCAATGTGGCACTTAATTAGTGTGATGTATCCAACCACATTTTCCCTATATACTTAATATGCAGATTTTGTTTACTAAGTATATGAGTTTGAAAGCATTGACTTACTTGGAACAGTAGGATTTAAACATTAGCTAATATATTTATTTCACAAATATGAATTAAAATCTCTTTAAGAAAGAAATCGTTTAGATGAAGCGTTTAGTCTGTCCTTTATTTGAAATATACACATTTTCTAATGCATCAACTTTAATATCTGTATTATAAAAAAGCATATAATTATAAAATTCAGTGGTTGATATGGAAAGGTTTTTTTCTTGTTTTGGAAAGAGTTTTCTAAATGGCATTCTTTGGCTAATGTTTAAATTTCATTGGGTACTTTATAGAGCTGCATTTACCTATACAGACACATATGTGTACAATGTGCTATAATTTACATGTGTACATACATACAACAATGTATGTCTATACATTTATCATGCACAGTTGTGTATAACCAGTTGTCATATATTCATGTATAGTTTACATTTTATAAGGCACTTTCAAATATATGTGACATATATCACAGACAGGCAGAATTTTTTAGTTAAATATTTTTAATCAAATAATACAAAACAAGGAATGGAGTATTCCAGAAGTTTCCTCACCTCATCTCTCCCTTATCTTCATATCTCCATTGACTGTCTGACCACCAAACCCAGAATCAAAACATACACATTCTGTTTTTAAAGTCCTCTGTCAGTGAGTCTCATCCTATTATCTCAACCAGGAGTCCTCAAACTATGGCCCATGGGCCACATGCGTTGGTGTGAATTGTATTTGTTCCCGTTTTGATTTTTTACTTCAAAATAAGATATGCGCAGTGTGCATAGGAATTTGTTCATAGTTTTTTTTTTTTTTAAACTACAGTCTGGCCCTCCAATGGTCTGAGGGACAGTGAAATGGCCCCTATTTAAAAAGTTTGAGGATGCCTGAACATTTCTGCAAAGATCTCCAGAGAAAAAATACAGACAAAACAAAACAACAGTGTCCTGTTTCACTTTCATCTATTGAGAAGTATGAAACATCTACACATTGCTGACTAAAGAAAAGACTCCAATGTCATTTGGCAAATATTAACCATCATACACTTGCCTATGGTAAGAGTGGTTACAGTTGAAAATGTGGTGGAGAGGACCGTATTGGTGAGAACTGGCAGAATACTGCCCATCAATCGCTTTCCCAGATGTTATTTCAGGCAGAATGGGGAATGTGTCCCTTCACCTGGAGCCAGGTGAAAGAGGTCTTAAGGCCATCACAAGGAGAGAGCCTCACATGCTCACTGAAGCTTAAAGACCACAGGAGCTGGTAAGAGAGTCTTCACACGCACAGGTAAAGGTGCCCGAGAGAAAAAAACACCAAGGCTTCACTTCCAGCGGATCGTACCTGGTCTACTGACTCCACACTTCCTCACTGGTGTTCGAGAACTTAAAACCCAATAATTTCTGTATTTTTTCATAAGCTCCAATCTTCACCCTGTTACCCTCCCATCTGCCAACCCCTTCAGAGTAGAGGCCAACTTCGTCACCATACATGTTTCTGTTCTGTCTCTTCCTGACCTTTTAAAGATCATGTGCCCCTTACCTCTTTTTTGCTTCAAGGGTTTTTCCTGCTCATTTCCTAGAAAAGCAACAGCTCTACTGCCTGATCCCTTTCCTTATTTTTTTTTAAACTGATAAGTGTTTCCTATTCCTTTAAAAGTATTCTCAGAGACACTTCCAGAGATTTTCTTGGGAGACATCTGTAGATGTTTTCAACCACGGTGTTGGGTTAAATCTTCCTATTCTGTTAGGTCAACATCTCACTAATAGTTCTCATAGCACTAAGTCTGTTATAGTAATAGTAATCAGAAAGTAACACATGGAACAGACACTTCTAAGAACATAAAAATTGTCAGTGAAGTATGACTTCTAAACCAGCTGTCTACAGCCTTTTGGGCACCAGGGTCCAGTTTCATGGTATTCAATTTTGCCTTGGAAGGGGCTGCAGGGCACATAGATTCTTATAAGGAGCTCTCAACCTGGACCTCTCACTTGCACGGCTTACAGTAGGATCTGCGCTCTTGTGAGAATCTAGTGCCGCCCCTCATCAGACAGGGGGTGACGGGAGCCGTGGGCAGTTGTGGGGATTGTAAATAAGGAAGAAGCTTCTGTGGCCCGCTGTTCATCTCCTGCTGTGCAGCTGGTTCCTGACAGGCCGAGGGACTGGGAACTGCGGTTCCAAAGCATTTAATATTTTAATCATTTAGTTTCACCATGTAAGTGAATATAATAAAAAATTTAAAAATTAAAAACATAATGTTAATAACACTAATGATGAACTATAACTACCAAATAAAAGGCTGGTAGGTTTATGGAATAAAAAAAATGTAAAATATTAATAGTAACATGAATCACATCGATTATTATGATTTTTAAGTGCTTACTTGATCCCATATATGTTTTATAAGCTTGTGATTAAATTTCTATAAGTTAATATAATCAAAATCATATATCTGACACAGCAGCTTTTCATTTTCTAAGTGAGGAACTGCCGTTCTGAGAGGTTAAATTCACAGATCTAATAAAACAGTAAGACGGAGAGTTAATCCTATTTCTTTTTGATTCTGAAGTTCTTGTATTTAACGTCTAGGTTTCATGAAATGATTCTTAAGATCCACCATGCTTATTATTATAATATCTGCTTATCACAGACTTTTATCCCTTCAAACGAAACGGAAATATAGGATGACAATTTTGGCTTCGTTCCTGAGTGTGCTCAGCAGGGCCCTAATCATTAATTAGAGAAGCAGGGAAAAGTTTTATCTTTTAATTTCAATGGGACTATCAGGCATTTTCCATTTTGAAAGTCTTTTAGAGAAAAATCCCATCACAAGTGAAAATTCTCTCATTGGTCCTTAACACCTTTTTTTGACAGAACTTGAGTTTTTTTGCTTTCAGTAATGACAGGTTATGCTTACCTCAAAGCAGGTATTAGGTGATCTTGAAGGCCAGGGCTTTCTCATGTCTGTCAGAATAGCTTTCATATTTTTCAAAAAGTAGATATTCAATGAGCTATGAAGAATTGTCTTTCACAATTCTGTTGAAATACTTTTGAATCCAGAGGGTTTAATTTTTTTTTGACAATTTTATTCCTACCACATTTTCTAAAAAAAAAACAAAAACAAAAAAACCTATTTTTTTAAATCGTTTACTCTTTCCACACATATAGGAAGCATATATTATAGGGATAAAATGAAAGAGAGGTTATATATAAACAATAATTTATTTTAACACTTAACCTGTGGGTTCATAATAATAACATGCTTAAATCTACATGGAGGCTAATTTACTAAACAAAAATTATGCATATCATAAAAGTATAAAATAAAGCAATTAATAGACAGTATGCCCTTTGAATGTGTACTTTAGTAAGCATGCCATTGTGTTTTTCTCAGCAGAAACATATTGGCAATAATCCATATTATTAAGTTCAAGTGACCATTTATGAATGGCAGTCCCTAGAGAGCGTCTATATACTAGAATGTTACCTACAATAAAGTATAGTCTGGCTTGAAATGAGAAAGAAAAGGATTGTGAAATATATACAGCTTGTGAAAAACCACCGGGAAAGAGCTCAGTTTTCCATTTCTCCTCAAGAGTAAGTTTGTGATCCTCTCATACAGAGATTCTTAGGAAAGGTGTCAACATTTGTTTAATTTTCCCCTGATTGAAGGTAAGATCCTTGTGAATAGGACCCTTAATTATTTTTTGCGTGGAAATATGATGCACGGTGCTAAATTTTACAGAGTGCTCCTGTGCAAGGATTGGCACAAGAAGCTTCCAGAGGCTTCTAGTTGAAACTGGATATTTTCCCTTCCTATTTTCTCATCTGGATTATCTAAAACTATATGGATATGCTCTAGATGACAAAATCAGGAGGATGCTTAGCTTTTTTGCTAACATTATTTTTTGATTTTAATTAGTTGTCATTAATGGCACATCAATTTGTACAAAAGGCTTTTAATCCACCATGTAAGTATAGCAATTAAAATTATTAGGAACCCAAGGTACTTTTGCTTTGACTCCTTAGATCTCCAATTTTAGCACTGCATCTGTGTTTTGTATCTACATTTTCTTTCCTTTTGAAAGGAATTTTATGCTCAAATTTTTAGAGCGAGAGTTTTCTTCAAAGTGTACTAAATAGATAGCAACCCCTATTAAACATTGTGTGATGCTTTGCGCTCCAGAAGCAACTTTGTTGTTCTTTCATTGTTCACATTCTCCTTTACATCATGCATATCATGTTGTGTACATATCATAATTATTGAAATTTACATGATTATACTGTAATATCCAATGATGAAATCCATAGCAACAATCATAATAACCAAAAAAAAAAAAAGAAAAGCTACAATTTTCTTTATTATCTGAGCTGTAATTCAATAGTAGTTCTCCATCATTCAAGCGTATGTGCTCTTTGACATCTGCTTTGACCAGATGCAATGTGGCATTGACTAAACATCGTCCACAGTTACTCAGGGTTCCACAGGAAAATAGAGTTCTGAAATTCTAACACAATTTGTATGAAGAATATTAATAGAAATAATAAATCATGTGCATATAAGAACACTGGAAGTTTTAGAAAAAAATAAACTCATTATTTAATGTGCGACTCTGGTCTATTGCAAAATATATAATGAAATAAAATGCCTTCTTTTGCAAAATACTATATTTCATAAGAAAGGTAAGAGGGTTTGGATGAATCTTTTAGAAAAAACTGTGAGTTTTCAAACTCAGTATTCTACCTCTTTGTCACAACCGTCTCACTCCCTTATAAAGTCTCGGTCACATTCATTGATAGATGTAAAGGGAAAACCCCATTTTGATGCCTTTTACCTAAGCTGGAACTCAAGCATATAAGTTAAATGTTTAAAATATGTAACACAAATAAAGCAGATAATATTTACAGAATAGTGAATATTTCTTGGAAAGATGTAAAAGTGGAACTAACCAAAATGCAGCCAAAGTATTGATATGCAAGAATGACAGCAGAAGGAGAGCTGATGGCAGGATTGAAACCAAATGCCGGCCTTTAACTCGCGTATAATTTATTTCTTATGCTTAAATGCAAATCTATGAGATAACATCTCACGATTGCCTAGTTTCTTTCTTTCGTTGTCTCTCTTTCTCTATCTCTCTTTCTCTCTCTTCCTTTCTCTCTTTTTCTCTTTCTTTCCTTTTTTCTCTCTCTTTCTTTCTTAACAGAGTCTCATTTTTGTCACCCTTGGGAGAGTGCCATGGCTTTTTGCCTACTTTCTTTACAAAAAAAACAACAAACATGTTTTTAGTTGGAGCTTGAATCTACTTTCTCTTTTACAATTGCAAGTATATTAGAAGCAAAGTATTAATAATATAGATATCTGAAGATTTGTGAGGAGCTACTTTCGTATGAATATTTATTCCATAGATTTTTAAAATATTTAGGTCAGAACTATTGATTTGTGGCTGTCTGTGCTATGCTCTGTTTCTTCTCAAGATCTCTGAAATCTCTAGAAGAAATTTCTGGATTAGAACATTATCTGGGGGTTAAGCAGTATCTTCTGCCCTAAAGTTATCTTTCCTGGAAGAGTAAGTAAGAGGCAATCACATCAAGAACATGTACCTAGAGACACAAAATAAGGCCATTTGTCATTACATTTAAATAAATACATACACGTTATTTTCCCCCTTGCTGAAACTGATAAAAAAATTTTCATATACAATATTTGAAGTTCTGTGTAAAGATTAGAATATTTGAAGTTGTAAAACTAAAAGCATTTAAATTTTTCTTCAAAATTAAGTTAATTTCCTTGATTCATTATTAAAAGAAGTGAAAAAAATGATAACTGAGTTATAAAAAATTACCATATAGACAAATGATTTCACGTTAAAAAAATGAACATCAATTGAATAGGTGGGTGAAAAAGACAAAAAGGGAAGCATTAATTAGACAGAATCTGGTATTTGATTCCAAGTTGAATTTGAAAAAAAAACCAAACAAAATATAAAAGTAGGTCACTAATATTTAGTTATTTAAAAGACATTTCAGATCATCTACTTGACTTCTTCCCTCTATAAATGAAACATTAACTAAATGCCCAGGCACATGTGCTTTGATATCTTCTAGAAGTCACGATTTTACCACGGTGATCAGTATGAAAGTTCTGCCTTCAATTATCTTTAAAGTCTTTCACATTATCTTTTTCTGCCTGCATAGCTCTGAGTATTTTGGGGTTTTGAACGGTACATTCAGACCCAACTTACACAATACATTTCTAACTGCACATTCAGACCTAACTTATATAATACAAATAGTTTCTCTATTGATTTTCTAAATTTTCTCCTACTGACAAGTGAAACTAGGGTTTTCAAAAGTAATGGGTAGACCTTCCCAAACCCACATCCGGTCTGCTCTAGGGAGTATGACCATCAATGTAAAACTAATAAAAGGGAATGCAGAGGCAGAGTGAGGGAGAAGTGACCTACCTGCTGAAGAGCAGAGCAGGCCTGGGCATCAGACACTCTGACTCTGTTTCTACCAGACCTGTTCCTTGTATAAGCTGTGCAGTGACCAGAGGGGACATGGCTGCTTCTAAATTGCCTCTGAATGATTGGGGTTTGCCTCCAGGGTACCCTACAAAAGACACCCTAAAATTGCATCTTTTTTTCGAATAGTCCAAGGGATTTAAAAGTTTGCATTTCTTGCCCTTAAGTTAGAAGGGACCTGTCTCCCTTGCCTTGTGTGATCACAGTTCTTTTGGGGGGAGGTGAGTTTTACAAATGCCAAAATCTATGATTAATTTTGAAATTTGAAAAAATGCATCAATTTAAAAATACATGTATTTCTGTGATGCTCCCTGGTATTACAATTTACACTCCCAAATAACAGCAATTTAATTTTTTATCTGAAATTTGGTTATCTTTCTAGGATAAAGCTTCCTCTTTTACATTTTCCTCATCTTTATTTTTTCCTCTTCTCCTTCTTCTAATCTTTGTTAATGTATATTTTGTTTTCAAAAACTGAGGCTATCCTTTCCCTTAGCTTTACTCTTTCATTCTTTTTTTCTTTTCTTTTCTTTCTTTTTTTTTTTTTTTGTAGAGACAGAGTCTCACTTTATCACCCTCGGTAGATTGCCATCGCATCACACAGCTCACAGCAACCTCCGACTCCTGGGCTTAGGCGATTCTCTTGCCTCAGCCCCCAGAGTAGCTGGGACTACAGGCGCCTGCCACAAACGCCTGGCTATTTTCCTGTTTTTGCAGTTTGGTTGAGGCTGTATTTGAACCTGCCACCTTCAGTATATGGGGCTGGCACCCTACTCAATGAGCCACAGGCACCGCCCTCTTTCATTCTTTTTTCACACTGTCTTTTATGAGAACTCATCAACTTTTTCCTCTGTGTCGTATTTGATTTGGATTTTCATTGTTGATTCTGTAGTTTGTTGCCTAGCAATATTTAATTTAATTAAGTTAAATTTAGTGATGAACTTTGTGTTTTTTACATTAATTTTTTCTCTCATAAGCTGTATTTTAATTTGCATCCCATTTTCCTCCATCTCAGTAAATCACACATGAGCGCATGTTCTAGTTTCTCAAAAAAAGATAAAATGAACAAGAAAGTCACTCTTGACATTTTTCTTTCTTTTACACCTTAGCCAATCCACCAGCAAATTGACTTTCCTATCAAACATCAAATCTCTTTCTCAACAATGATCATTTCATTTTCACCTCTATTTCTGCAATTTTAAGTAGAGACATTATTAACTTACATTGAAGTTCTCAAGATCATTATATCTCATTTTTATTCTATTTTTGTTTTCAAGTATTGCATTATACAACAATGAAACAACAATCTGAAAGATCTTTTAAAACATACAAAAATCACACAAATTTTAGTAGACGTTATTACTGTTTTTGTTCATCTCCTTCTTCCTTTTTCTAAGGTAACTCTATCTCTTTCCAAGTTACTTTGAGATTCAGAGGAGAGACAGCACACTCATCACCTCCCTGAGAGGGTGGGCACTGTCACTCATCTGGTAAGAGCTCCCATGGCAGTGATATGAGTCAGTTCCCAGGAAAAGAGCCCTCATCTCTCTTGCTCTTCCCTTCTGCCTTGGGACAAGGTCATTCAGCATAGGTTCCAGAATGAAATGACATGTGGAGTGGAATTGCAGCAAATCCATGATTGAGTAACAGGAGAAAGAAATAAACCTCTACTGTTTACAGCAGTGCTTAGTCCCCCCAGGCTAAGAGGTCTTTTACTCCCATTACCCAACTACCCAATACTTCCCACAGAATGGAAACAATTAGCCAGGACCCTCAGGACCTTCCACAGGTAGCTCTCTACACACCTCCCTGCTCTCTTGTTACTTTCCTCTCTTGTATTTGGCTCCTGCCACATTTGCTCCTAACCTTCTTAGGTTCCTTCGGCTCTCAATAGCTTTCCACAGTGTGCACTGGCTTTTTCTTTTCCTTTTGCAGAAGGCCTTTCTCTAGCTAAGTGCCTGGCTCATCCCCTTGCATGCTCTGATGAAAGATCACCTTTCAGAAATGTCCTTTCTAACAAGGTTTCAAAACAAATAAACTTTTCTCTTTCTCCACTTTCTCTTCGTGTAATTTACTACTTACATCTTTAAAAACTACAAAAATAGTAGAGAATGTTTATTGAGTAGTTACCATGCACAAGCAGTGTTCCAAGCATTTTCTATGTTATCAGCTCATTTCATTCGCAGAACAGATACTCTGAAGGAGGTACTACTACTAGTCAAAGAATGAGAAAATTAAGGAACTTAATCATGTTCACAAAGGATTAAGGGAAAGACCCTGAAAACACCTGGGCATTCTCCGTTTAGGGAAGGGCTCTTAGCTAGTATGCTAGGCCAGCCTGAAACTGTTCCAACCTATTTTTTGTTTCTCCTTGGGGCTGCATACTATTAATCCGAAAGCTTTTGAGGTTTTCTTTGCCTACATCAGAAGTTGAAAACTGACTTGCCATAGTCTGCCATTGCCATTTCAGAGACTGAGCAGTGGGAGGGGCGGCAGAGACTTTGTGGAGGAGAAAAACAGGCGGAACATCTTGTTTGTTTATTTATTTATTTTTAAAAATCCATGTAAGGAGGATCTACATTTTTGGTATCTAGTTTATCAAATCTTCCTTCAGATAATTATTGTATATCAAAATTCCTTCCCAGCTATGGACGACACTGTCAGAAAGAGCCACACCGTAAAATGGAGGGGGTATAGCATCTCTCATGAATTACGTGCTTTCTGCTGACTGGTTGCTTTTCTGGCTAAACTTCCACACATGGGTGATTCCGACGGATTATATGCGCAGTTATATATATTAATTGCTTTCATCTGTGGTATGGCCCATATGCATCAGGCGTTGTTGGTGAAGTAACGGGGTCTCTTTGTGCTTCCTGGGTCTGCTTCACAAGCCACAGTATTAGGAAATAATTTATGATTCAACTTTCAGAATTTTTCTATTATTTGCTATGGTATCTTCATTAAAGAAAAATGATTGGAAATCCATGTTGCTAAGATGGCACTTTTACAGTGCTGAGTAAATTCTTCCTTATCAGAACAATTTTTTTTTTTTTTAGCTATTCAGTTGGTTTTGAAGGGATTAGTTTGCTTAATTGGTCTCTTCCAAAAGCCACTATAAATAGGGTCTTCCTCAAAATTACATTTATATCTAAATAAAGAAGATGTCTATAACTTGTCTATTGTCTCTTACAAGTCAACTTAAAAGAAGTACTATGGCTTTTGATATCCCACCCAAAATGTATTGAGATGTTTTTAAAAACTGATAATTTTATATATTTAAAGCATACTAGTTGAGGACCTTATATATGCTTGCATTGTGAACTATTCACCGATAAACCAATTAAAATATCTATCACCTGATATAGTTACCGTGTGTGTGTTGTGTGTGTATGTTTATGTGTGAGAGTGATAACACTTTAGATCTTCTACCACAGCAAATTCCAAATATACAATATGATATTTTTAAACATAATCATATTGTCATACAGGAGATCTTCGAAAATTATTTATCTTACATTACATTAACCAAATTTTCTTTTAATGCCATTCTTCCAGCAGGGTAAATGTAAAACCATTTTACACTCTGTAAGTATGAACTTGCCCTTGTTAATTTTCACATGTGTGTGGATCCTGCCTTGAATGTCTTTCTGTATCTAGCTTATTTCATTTAGTATAATATTACTCAGTTCATCCATGTTGTTGCAAATGACATGATTTCCTTCTTTTAAAAGCTAAATATATTCCATTGCATACAAAAATCATGCTTTTTCATCTGTCTCATCAATGGACATTTAGACTGATTCCTTATTTTGGCTGTTATGACTAATGATGAAATAGCCACGAGACTGCAGCTATCTCTTCAAGATACTGATTTACTTTCCTTTAGTGTATGCTCCGAAGTGGGATTGCTGTAACATTATGTAGCTCCATTTTTAATTTTTGAGGAACCTCCATACTGTTTCTGATTACTGCTATACCAATTTACATTCCCACCAGCAGTGCACAGGGTCCCTTTTCTTAGTCTCTGCATCATTATCTTTCATTAACTGACAATGACCATTCTAGTAAGTGTGAAGTACTATGGCCCTGAGGTTTTGATTTACATTTTTGTGTTTATTACTGAAATTGAGCACCTTTCCTTTAACTTGATAGAAATTTCTTTGTGTTCATTTTTAAAATGTCTGTACAGACCTTTTTCCTATTTTTAAATGAAATTATTTATGCTTTTTGTTTGTTTTATTCTTTTGCTACCGAGTAGTGTGAGTTCATATATATTTTGGACATTAATCCTCCACCAATATACAAGTCTGAATATTTTCTCCCCAGTCACAGGTTGTCTTCTTACTCTTGGTCACTTTCTTTGCTTTGAAGCAAATTTCTAGTTTGTATATTTTTGCTTTTATTCCCCGTGCCTTTGTAGTAATATCCAAAAAATCACTTTCCAGACAAATGTCAATAAGCTTTTTCTCCCATATTTACTTCTCATAATTTAAAGTTTCAGATTGTATATTCAATTTTTCATTCCATTTTGAGTTGGTTTTTGTATATAGTGTGAATGAAGGTCCTACTGCATTCTTTGGTGTGTGGATGTCCAGTTTTATAACACCATTTATGAAAGAGATAATTCCTCTCTCATTATGTGATCTTAGCACCCTTCTCAAAGATCAGCCGACCATAGATAAATGGGTTTGTTTCTGTGCTGTCTATTTCATTAGTCAGTGTGTCTGTTTTTATGTCAATGTCAGGCTGTTTTGATTATCTTAGCTTTAACATACATTTTGAAATTAGAGTGTCTGCTACTTCCAGATTTGTTCTTCTTGTTCAAGGTTGCTTTGGTATTTGGGATCTTTTGCAGTTCCATATGAACTTTAGAATTTTTTTTCTATGTCTGTAAATGATACCATTGGGATTTTGATAAAAATTGCATTGAATCTTTAGATCACATTGGGTAGTATGGACTTTATAACAATATTCATTCCTTCAATCCATGAACATAGATTTCAGCACCACCCTAAAAGCCTGGGGAACCTCTTTGTTTTACTATGGCCTCCTTTTTTATGCAAGAGGAATAAGCAAATTAAGGAATCCCATCTCTATAATGAGTTGTGCTAACTTGAAGAATAGGGTGATGCAGGCAAAATGAAACTGTTCTTCCTCCCCTTTCTATAAAGTTATTTTCCTTTTTTGTTTCACCCTTTTGTTGAAATTTTTTAACTGGATTTCTGAGCAATTCAGATTTTTTTTTTATTCAAAGATCTTTGTGATTGTTGTTTCTTATGGGGAAAATATACTGAGGTGGGCTATTCTTTTGTCTTGCTTACATCACATTCAGAAAGGTACTATTTTAGCTTATGTAGTTCTTAAAAAAATACTTGTAAAAACTTAAACCCACAAAAGAAACATTTGTTCTACGTGAACCTATCACCTTGATTTTAATATTGATGAGAGAGAGGATAAGGAGGTATTTCTCCTGACAAAACATGGGAAAAGAAGCACAAATTAACAAATGACCCATTTGTGCTCTGTGATGAGAATTTGTGGTTTCTATGAGACAGGATGCAGTTATAGTAGGGATATCTTGTGATATGTATATTTTGATTGTCTGTTGTGTGTAAGAAGTGAGGTCTGTATTTCCAATATGCACCAGGATGGTACGGCTGCTGCACCTACACACCATACGCTGAAAATCAAATGGCTGGGAATTTTGAGAATTACTTATACTTCTGGGAACTAGGCCATATGCAACATTAGTGATGTTTAAAATTTAGTTTATTTTCCCTAATAACAAGTGCTTGTTATTTGTCAAGCATTAATGAATATTTTCAATTTGTAGGCAACTAAACAAATTGGTATTTGTGACCAACTGGCTTTCATTCTAGCTGTCAGAGGTGGTGAGAAGAAGACAGACAATAAATAATAAAACATAATAAAAATAAAATTGTATTTTATATGAAGATGGTGTTCAGGAAAAGTAAATTAATAGACACTCATGGAAGCACAATGAGACAGACTTAATTCAGGGACATGAACATAGATGGGAAGACCATTGTAATATGGTCTTCCCATCTATGGTAATATACTTGTGAAGCTATAGAGAGAAACTGGACTCAAATCTGAATACAACAAGGACAAGTGAAATTTATAGCCTAGGAGTCTGGTGAGAAGGAGAAGGAGGTCAGTGGATGGAAAATTATTAAGGGTAAACATCAGATGGGGAGAGAATTCTTGCTAAAATTAGGCCAGGAGAGACATCAACTTGAGAATGGAGAAAGATGAGGAACCCAGTCAGAACTTAAGGAAGATAAGGTATTGTGGATGGAAAATTCTAGTTGAACTGACATAGCAGGTTTCTTGCTAATATCTGACGATGCAGAGATAAAGACAGAAGGGCAGCACAGGTTAATTGAGAAGAAAACTCAGGAGAACCTAATTAAAGTTTGGTCAAAGTAGAATCTTTGTCAATGATAATTGCTATAAAAACAAAACAAAACAACAACAACAAAAAGAAACCAGTTAGAACAAGGCTTAGGAATCAGTAGTGTTAGAACTAGACCAAGATAAGGCTTGGTATGAAGTATGGAGTCAGGGTTGACATGGCAACAGTGATCTTATTTGTCTCCTTCTAAACAGTAGCACAATTTACAGGTACGCTAATGAATATGTTAATTGGCTCAATGTAGCCATTCTACAGTGTACACATATTACACAAAAACATTTTGCACACAAAAAAATATAATTTTCATTTCTCAATTAAAAATAAAAAACAAAGACAAAGAAAAACATTTAAAAATTACCTGCAATTTGTAGATTTCCAAAAGCACCACTTTAATTTTTCCCAGAGGAGTAAAACTTCATTAGGGAAGAGAACAGATGGTTTGGATTCAGTTTTTGCTCTCAGTTTTGCTTGAGAGGAGATGGTATTTGTTCTGTCATTTAAGGCTAAAAGAGAAGAATCACGCTGCTTATTAAAGGTAAATCTATTGTTATGTAAATAAGATACAAAAGAAAACTTATGCTTGCAAAATGCCAATAGAATTAGAGATAAGACTAAAACTATACATCTTTATGATTTTGCCCTTTTTCTATGTTTTTACTATTGGCAAGGCATTTTTTGCTAACTTGTGAGTTACTAATAACACATCATAAAAATATTCTTATAGAAGATGAAAGACATATTGCACAGAGTACAGAGTTATTTGCAATTTAGTAACAATAGTAGTAACACCAGTTTATATAAATATTTTGTTTTTGTAAATGAAAATATTTTGGAATTAATTTATATTGGTATTACATGTTAGAGATTACAGACACCAGTGTATATGAAAACTGATAGTTAAGCTTTTGAAAAAGTAAATAATTGAAATTTAAACCTTACATTTTATATACTCAAGCTAAATTAAGTGAACTAAACTTGCACTCACTGCAGAAAATATAACCAAACATTTTAGCCACAAGATTATTTGAAATGTCATGTTCTTTAGTTGAAAAAATTTCTGCTCATTTTTTTTTCCCCATTAAAACTGGTAAATTATGAGAAGTAATGCACATGTTAATTGACTCAACTGAGTCCTGACAGTTTGTAGGTATACTTTAAAACATCATTTCATACATGATATATACATACAATTTTATGTTAATTTAAGAGCATAAAATAATAAAAAAGAAAGGTTTAAAATTTATTAAGTTCTCAGTTTACTTGTAAATCCATATCTTATAAAGCATTTTCTGTAGTTTTTATTGTCCTAACTTAATCATGCTGTATGAAAATTAGAGGTCGGTGCTTTTTAACTTAGTAATTGAAAATTATTGATTCAGTCCAGTTTATGTCCATAAGCAGTAGTTTTATTGGTAGAATTTCACAACTCATTGGCAGTTTACTAAGAGAAAATCATTCTTTGCTTTTAGGAAACCTTCCTGTACTTTCATCACCTATAATAAATATACATTTGATCAAAAATTTATGAGAATGTCTACATTTTCCTCTTCCAAAGGAAATAAAAATGATTGTTACTCTTCAGGGCAATTACTTTGAAAAATTGTATTCTGTTCAAAAATCTAGGCCTGTTAAACCGTTTTTGAACTCCCTTTAAAAATTAGGTTTTGAAACATTTATTAATAAGAACATAAAATAGATAAATAGATGAGTAGGTAGATGGATGCTGGGTGAAAAATAGAAATAAAATCATCCTGGAATTTAATTGGCGAGATCAATCTAGACATCACAGTGGATTTCTTCTGGAACTGACAATCTTTAGGTTTTTAACAAGTAAAGTTCCATTTAATGTGAAACTCAAAAATAAATAAATACATAAATACATACATAACATACAAATTATGTTCTAAGAATTTATAATCTTTTTGTGGTTTTGGCCAAACTATAATGAAATTACTTACCTCAATCACTTTTAATTAAATTTCAAATTGCTGCACATATTTCCAACCATCCAATAAAACTTTCTCAGATGAAGATCTTTATTGCCAATGGGTTAAAAAGGAAACATCTTTTGGGGTGGTACCTGTGGCTCAAAGGATTAGGGCGCCAGCTCCATATGCCAGAGGTGGCAGGTTCAAACCTAGCCCCGACCAAGAACTGCAAAAAAAAAAAAAAAAGGAAACATCTCTCATTTTTGATCTGCCAAGGTTGATCTCGTGAGAGCAGCAATAATTTTAACATGAAAATTAAACCACAAGAAGACAATTTTTAGAGCTTCTATGTGTATTTTCATATATAAAAGTTGTTGTGTATAGTTTAAAGGGCATTCACTAATAATCAAAAATCAATAGTATATCTGATATACATAGGCCTAAAAGGTTGTCTATAGCAAAGTACATCAATAAGCATCTGGGATTAGGTAAATCTAATAATATATGAAAAGAATGTGCTATATCTATTTCTTTTCTCTGGAAAAGCAAAACTGTATCAGTGGAAATGCTCCGTTTACAATCATAAGCAGTTATTATCTGTTCTAGATTGATTGTCTTTGTTTCCATCAATCCATTAGGAATAATGTATAAATATTATTTCCTATCACATCAGAGTTGTTTCAGGTTGAAAATTAGATTGTTTATGTTACAAAACATGGTAAATTCTGAGGCACTATAAAACTTATCAGCACAATGTTTACTCAAGCACATTCTTTTGGAGAATATTTCCAACAAACATGATTATATTATCTGGTCATTGAACACAAGATAATATAATAATAATAGCCACAAGAACAAGATTAACTTTTGGTTATGATTTTACTCATGCTTCTCTAGGCAGGTTTTGAAGTGCTTTTCACATACTGTTTTTATCTAATCACTATAATAACCTTATGAGGAATGAGAACTCATGACGCATATTTTCCTAAAGGAAGAAACTGAGTCCTTTCCTTAAGGCCATACAGTTAATCAGTGAGAAAGGATGTAGACCCCATCAATCTGTCTGTAGAACCCATGTTTCTAATTGTCACACTACTTTTCATACCCTCTAGATTTCTACTGGAGAAAAAGAAAATAAAAGATAGCATTGTATTGTAATAGCATTGTATATATCAAAATATAGTTATCAACAAGCATTTTCTTAACATGTCATGAAAAGAGTTGCAGAAATACCTCAATGTAATACTGGATATAATGAAAATAGGAGGGTTTCCCTTGAGTTGAGTGAATACATTTTACTGCAAACACACCTCTGGGAATGGAGATTTGTCTTGAATTTGGTCACTGGTAATTCCTGCGGTAAGATATATAATAGCCAATACTTCGAAAATATGAGAAGTTGCTGGAGAAATATAATTATACCCAGAGTCTTCCAGTCATTTCCACCAAAGCTTACAAGTTTCTGGTAGCCAGAAGAATAATTTAAACTTTAAGTAGGATAGAGCCTTCCTCTTTCCTCTGCTATACCACGCCTCATTATCTAAGTAAACTTTTTAAAAAGAATGTTTGAAATAATCCAATTTGAAATAGCTTGTGTTATGTATGTAAAAAAAAAAACAACATACTATTTCATTTGTGAGTGCATCCATTTAGAAATGGTTTTCTGTACTTATTTGTATTCTGAGCATTTTTTACACTTGATAATGCAATCAATGTTCACTGAATTAATAACGTCATTAGATGAAGTGACTGAATTATTTTGGTAACTTCTAATTTGTTAGGATTTTATCTTTTTAACGTGTGTGCTTGCAGACCACAGGGAGAGGTGAGCACACACATAAAAAAGGTGGTCTTTTTAAAGTATACCACGTTTCCCACATCAAAGAAGAAAATAGGAAAACAGTAGGCATTTAAGTATTCTATAATCCCAAATGTTTATAAATAACAATATATGTCCCAAGATTATTAAATGAAGTAACTGTAAAAATCACATTTAACATAATCCTTGATACCTAGAAGGTGTTCACAATTGTGTATTTACCCAAGAGAGACCTAGAGTTAAATAAATGAAGCCCATTATAATATGTAATAAAGTCTTAATAATGTAGTTTGAGTTGTAGGAAAATATTCAAGAAAAAACAAACAGCCACTTTGGAGAATAATAATATGAAGGCTTTAAAATCTGGTGGAGGAAAACCAGAAAGGATGAAGGGACAAAAACTGTATATTTGAATGAGAAAATTTTGGTGCAGTCAACAGACAATATGGCCATAAATAAATTTCAAATTGGAATTGCAAAAAAACCCAAAATGTACACCTCTAAGATTACAAGTGGAGATATTGCTGATACTAAAGCAATCAAAACACATAGTTCATAATGGGCAGGAGACACAAACCAGACAAGCTTGGGAATTATGAAGCTGTGGCTTTGGAAAATTGTGTGGGTACTTTTCAACATAATTTAAAAATAGGACAGTAACTACAATGAGCAATTATCCACTCCTATCCTATAACTGTTCTAAAAGGTCTCCATGAACAGATTAATCCAATTTCACGTTAATCATACACATAAGTAGTTTACAATTGAAGAAAATTATTCAAGGAAATGGTGGAACCAAGGTTTGATTGTAGACAACTGACTCGGATTCTCTACAGTTTTATCCATACCACATGGCCAAATATGTCATCTATAGTATGAAAATTAGTCTACAAATATAGCCAAGAGAAAAATTCCAATAGCTAAAGCATTCAACTAAAAATAAAATGTAGATAGTTAATAGTAAAAGAGATAGAAATCCTTCAAAATATTAAAGGGAAGTAGATATTTCTTCAAATATTTCATTACACAAACCTCTGTTGATATTAATAGCATGCAATACAACTCTGAATGATTTTAAATGTAGTTATTGGATGGTGGTTAGTTCTATGTCTTCAGTAGTTAAAAAAAGAAAATGGTATCTTGAATTCAATTTTTATAAATTAATCCTAAGTTTCTTAGTACAATTCACAATTCCTTCAATATATCCTTGGGTATTTTCTTGTGCCATGTGGTGAAGTTTTTTGACCTAGCCTATAACTTTAAAATAGCTTCATAGTTTGAAAAATTTCTAATCCAGTGAATTTGCCAAGAATTCCACAAAGGAGATATTAAAAAGTGAAAATATATTTCTTAAGTTGAGGAACTGAGTAAATATTCAATAGTTAAGTAAAGAAAGAATTGATGAGTTAAAAATAGGATTGGATCTGAAATTATATGACAAAGAAGTAAAATTCAGAAGAGTTATGTTTTATACATATTATGTCAATGCTTCCAGTTTAACTGAAAATAGGTGGAAAATCCCATTTGATACATCCCAACTAATCCATATATGTGAAATATTTCAGGTTTATGACTTAGCAGTTCTCACATTCGGTGTTCTCTCTTTAGTTAAATCCCTTTAGAGTTATTTCTGAAAGGAAGAGACCACAGAGGAAGATGTCTTAACTCTTGCCTTTCGAGCTCATGCAGTAACTCTGATGAATGGTGCTTGAATCGGCAAAAAGACATTTATAGGTTCTCTGCAAACCTAAGAGTGAGCAGCATTAAAATAAGTAGTGAAAGGTGCTAAATCACCAAAAGTGATACGATTTCTGGGTTTATTTTCAGAGGAAAAAAAAGTAAAAGGTCTCTAAATAACTAAATCAATACCTCATTTAGCCCTTCTTTCTTACCATTATTGCCATGTTAATTCCCTTCCTAGTTCAAGCCTTGTTCCATAATTCCGTCTGGTTAGTCCCTTGTTCTGTAACATGGCTCATTTTTCAAATTCTAAATAACTTTAGGGAAAGAATTTTCAAATATTTTTAGGAAACCATATCCTTCTATTCAGTCTCTATTACGTTACTGTCATTACTGCAGTATTTGTTCCACTTATTTTATAAGATGCCTTAGGTGATTAGTTCTGTGATCAGTTCTGCCAGGTCCCCTCAGGAGGAAACATAACAGAAAAGTACTGAATGGCTACTGAGTGGGTGAACAAAAAGGCCTTGTCTCAAGAATTAGGAGGCAGCCCTCCCACACTGTAGGGTCCTGGGACACCTCACAAAATATAAGCCTCCTTAGCTGCAAAAACAAAAACTAAATACACTCTCTCTCACACACACACACCCCTAAACCTTGATTCAGGCTATTTCAGGAAAATTTGTATTTTTTCAGGGAATGTCGAAACATTAAGAATAAAATGCAACTCTAGGGAAGACTTTATATAAACCATTAGTTCTAGTTGGCATGTAACATGTAGAATATCGCTGATAAAACAAAGGCTACATTGACAACCAATAAATTAGTGGCACATGAGGGTTATAGTTGGCCAGTTTAAATTAGTAACTCAAGAAATTGGGAAAAAGAGAATCAGAGCAAGATAGAGGCTGAGTAGCAGCTTCTTTGCAACTGGGTGCAATGAGATTGGGGAGTGAAGACTCCAGGCACCTATGACTTGTGGGCTCTGCCCAGAAACATCCTTTTGGAGATACAGAGAGACAGTGAGAGACTTCTGGACCCCAGGAGGAGGATAAAAGCAGTGGAGAAGTGGCAAGGGGTTGGGTTCATTTGGTCTGAGTCCCTGGGGGCTGTTGCATCTATACTTGCAATAGCAGCCAGAGTGTAGACAGGCAAGGCCTTCCCTGCAGGTTCTTTTGTGTCTTTTTTGAACATGCGCACTCAGTTGAATTACCTTGGGAGAACTTGGGCAAGAGTGTGGGTGACTTTAAGTATTGTCCAGGGTCCAGGACTGAGCCGCTGGGCCAGAATGGAGCTATCATTGTGTGGACCACATGCACAGCCACTGTGGGAGAACTGCCCTGCAGGATCCGCCCTCAGGGCCTCAGAGTGATGCCCTGAGCTGTGAGATTTTGGATGAGGGATCTAGTCACTGTGAATAGTGCCAAAGGATAGGACTGAGACAGAGGGGAAGAGTGGAGCTTTCAGTATTTGGCAGTAGGAGAGCGGCCTTGCAGCCTCAGCCCTCAGGGGCATAGAGCAGGGCCAGTTTTGGCACACCCGATAAGCAGGCAGTCACTTCAGGAGAGATCCCAGTGACATGCACTTTCCTGGGAAAGCCTCTGCTTAGCCAAAGTTAATGGTTTATGTGTCTTTTAAAAGGAGAAATTCAAGCTCTCCACCCTGTGGGATTTGAGGGCAAAGAAGTCAGCACAGTCCTACAGTCTCCATCTTATACAGATACATCAGCACTGTGATTAGCATCTCATACCCCAGAAAATCACTTGTGCTTAGACAGTATTCAGCAAGATAAGCATACTGCTTTGTTTTTGAATTTGGATTTCTTTTTTTTAATTTCAACTCCCCCCCCCTAGATTTTTCTTCTTTTTCTTTCGTCATTTTTCTAGTGTAAATATAATTTTCCATTGCTGCCTTCTGTAATAATAAGAACTTCATTTTTGCTAGTGTCTCTGCCCCTATTCTTTGTTTTTCCCCCAATTTTATTCTATAAGGTTTTCTGTTTATTTTGGTTTGATTTATAGTATTTTTGTTTACCTCTCCATTTGGTGGACATGGGGTACTGCATCTTATCAAGCTAGCCAAGAGCTTTTGACCTCAAAGGAACCACCTAACCCAGCACCCGGAGGATGGGCGTTTTTAAGGGGTGGGTCAAATTACCCTACTCGATACCTTTATTACTCCTGTCTCCCTCTTTCTGTGCCTCTATTCTGTTTGTCAATATTCCCTTTTACTCATCCACTCTTTCTCTTTTTTCTTTTTTTTAAATCATTTTTCGTTTTTATTTGTCAATCATCTCATCCTTTTTAGTCCTGTACCAAAATGACTCATCAAAACCTTTGGTCAGAGGCATGATAACTTAAAGAGCAAGAGGAAGTCAAAGGAAAATTAGGACAAGGAAACAGATAAAAGAGAACACTCATGAGGAAGAAACAGTAGAAAAAATCCTGCAACATGACAAACCAGTCCAGAGTAACTGCCCCAAGGGACCATGAGGTAGTTATTGCAGAGGATTCCACCTATAAAGCAATTTTAGAAATGATAGAAGGGCAATTTAAAATACAGGTGATAAAAACATGAACGTAATTGCTGACTAAGTGGAAAATAACCAAAAGGAAATCCAAAAACAGAATCATATAAACAATATGAAGAATACAGAAAGGATATAGCAGAGTTGAAGAAATTGAAGCAGTCAATTAGGGAACTTAAAAATACAGTAGAAAGTATAAATAACAGATTAGACCATGCAGAATAAGGAATCTCAGAGGTAGAGGACAAAGCTCTTGAAATAACTTGGATAGTTAAATAGGCAGAAAAGAAGAGAGAGAAAGCAGAATGTTCGCTGACAGAATTATGGAACTTCATGAAGCGTTCAAACATATGAGTCATAATTATCCCAGAAGGGGAAGAAGAATGCCCCAGAGGAATGAATGCTGTACTAGAGAATATTATAAATGAAAATTTCTCAAATATCATCAAAGACTCTGACACATTCCTTTCAGAGGAGGAATGAATTTCTATTCAATAAATGGTGCTGGGAGAATGGGATATCCACATGTAAATGACTGAAACTGGATTTGCACCTTTCTCCACTCTCAAAAATTGATTCAAGATGCATAAAGGGCTTAAATTTAAGACATGAAATGATAAAAATCCTCAAAGAAAGCATAGGAAAAATACTGGAAGATATCAGCCTGGGGAAAGACTTTATGAAGAAGACTTCTATGGCAATTGCAACAACAACAAAAATAAACAAATGAGACTTGATTAAACTGAAAAGCTTCTGTACAGTTAAGGAAATAACAACCAAATCAAATAGACAACCTACACAATGGGAAAGAATATTAGCATATCTTGAATCAGACCAAAGCTCTATAACTAGGATCTATAGAAAACTCAAATTAATACACATGACAGAAGCCAACAATCCCATATATCAATGAGCAAGATAGATGAATAAAACCTTCTCTAAAGAAGACGGCTGAATGGCTAGTGAACACATTAAAAAATGTTCATTGTCCCTAATTATTAGAGATATCCAAATAAAAACCACTCTGAGATATCATTTAACCCCAGGGAGAATGGCCCACATCACAAAATCTCAAAACTGCAAATGCTGGCATGGTTGTGGAGAAAAAGGTAACACTTTTGTATTGTTGGTAGGACTGGAAACTAATATAACCATTTTGGAAGGAAGTATGGAGAAATAGAACTCATGCCAGACCTCCCATGTGATCCTGCAATCCCATTACTGCCCAGAAGAAAAAAAATCCTTTCACCATAAGGACACTTGCACTAGACTAAATTTATCGCAGTTCAATTTACAGACTCCAAAATGTGCAAAATATTCTCAATGCCCACCAACCCAAGAATGGATTAAATTGCTGTGGTACATGTATACCATGGAATACTATTCAGCCATTAAAAAAGATGGACACTTTACATTCTTTGTATTAACCTGGATGGATGTTGGAACACATTATTCTTAGTAAAGTATCATAAGAGATAATGAGAAGTGAGAATCCTATGTACCCAATTCTCATATGAGATTGTTGATGACCTAGTACATTGTAGAGGGTGGGAGAAAGGAAGAGCAGAGAGAGGGGAGGAGGAAAGAATGTGAGGGAAGGGGAGAGCAGAGAGAGAGAAGGAGGGAGACAGGTGGCAGACATGGTTTGTGACATATCTTTTGTGAGGTGGGACATAATTATAAGAGGGACTTTACTTAACAAATGCAATCATTGTAACTTGGTTATTTGTACCCTCAATGAATCCCCAACAATAAAAAAGAAATTGTTAAAAAAATTATCTTTCCTTCTTTTTAAATACGTTTTTACCCGTACATGACTTTTTCTTTTTCCTACTCTTGGGGCATGTTATACTTTTGTAAGTATATATAAATAATCACTATATAGCGCAAAAGATGCTCCAAATTTGGTTGAGAAAATTGAAACAATCAGGTGGGTAGTGAACTTACCATTGCATTTTCTTTTTAAATCTGAATCATATCTTCCTAACACATAAAGGGGTAATTAAGGTAATTTGTCCAACCAGTATTCTTGTGTTTGGGGGAAGAAACCAAGCAATATTAATTACAGTCAAAAAGTCAGGCTTTTATTGTGTGTATTCACGAAGTTTAGACAGATTGTACCTCACTTACCTTTTTAAATAGATTAACTTCTCTGTTCTGATTGGTAATTTTTAGTATATAATTCAAGGAATGAAAATTCAATACAGAGCACGTTACACCATTAGCATCATGGTGTAATAAGCATCATGTTCTTTGTCATTTGAGCAAGAATGAGCTCACCTCCATCTTTGTCTTTATAACTATCATTATGATCTTGACTTGTTTGCCTAGATCATTCCACCGAGGGCCATATGTTCAACTATCCATCTGTCTTTTGCACATAGATATCTCTTATGCATACAAAAGTCACTATAGCAATGAATTAATGCTCTCTGCACTGATCTTTACCTGATACTTCTAATTTTCGAGAGGGTCTCCTCACTGACCCAGCTCTTTAAGCCAAATACATGAGTGCCATTAGAATCACTCCCTTTTTCTCACTCTCCACCTCTGATTTGTCTTCTCAGCCTTAAGAACTCACTTTGAAATTTCTCCCTTGACATGTTTTTTCATTTCATATCTACTGTTGTGTTTAGGGCTGCCATGTTTCCCGTTATGATACCTCTGTCTCCAGTGTATTCTTCACACTTCCAGGTCCATATCATACTTAAGTAAGCAAAGTGTTTATTACCCAGAGTCAGTTTCTATTCCTTGAAATACTTCTTGGTTTCCAGGATGCCACACCCTCTTGGTTTTTTCCTTTCTGTGTGCTCAACAATTCTTTACTGCTTCCACCTTTCTCCCAATTTCTTACCACTGATGTGTCCAAGTTTAATGTTTGAGTTACTGTTAGGCACTAATTTATTTGCTAATCTCCCCGAGTCAGGGGTTTAAATGTTGTCTTTATGCTGATTAGATGTATACAGCCAATATGAACTGCTCTTTTGAAAATTATATTCTATATGCAGCCAAACAGCTCTGTGTGAGTCTTTGAGGAAAATTACACAGATCATGTCCATAATTGAACTCCTGATCTCCAACCACCTACCCCCCAAAAGTTATTATCACACTCTTTGGTATCACAGTCCAAACACTTTGGATCACCCTTCGTTCCTGGTTTTCTTTCACAGTATACAATTATATTAACAAACCCCACCTTGAAAACATATCCAGGATTGGATTGCATCTCCTAACTTTTGTTTTAACTAACATTATTGTCCTTCTCTCTGAACCTGTCTCCTCCATTCCACCTTTATTCCACATAGTCTATTCTCAACACAACAGAGCAATCATGTTAAATTACATGAGGTCATGCCACTTCTTTGTTCAAAATAGGCCAGTGGCTTCCCATCTCACTTATAGTCAAAGACAAGAGCATTATAATATAAACACGCTGGCTTCATTGATTCCCCTCAAACAATCTGTCCCTAGTGTCTGGATTCTAGTGGGCATTCAACTAGGTACCAGGTCATGAAGAACAACTCTTTATGCTCCAGGATAAGAATTCAGGGCCACTTTCCATGATCTCACACTTGCTCTAGTATTAGGCTACCCACACAGAAGTACTCCTCCTTTATGTAGGATTGGTATTTCATTCACACATCGGATTCATCTGTTTTTCCTTTTTTGCACTCTCTTAGGGTGACTTCACCAGTTCCTTTTTGATTGAGCTGACATTTATGATTTTAATTGAATTGGTTCTCTAATATGTATTTATTCTTTCTTTGGTGTTGCTAATTATTTCGCTTAATATTATAAATAAAACTGTATCTCCCTTTTCCTCTCCACCCCCACAAAAATGTGTTGAAATGCTGAACCCTAGTATTTCAGTGTGACCTTATCTAGAGATAGAGTATGCCCAGAGGTCATCAATTTAAAGCAATGAACAGTGAACCATAACTGAATATGGCTGGTTTACTTTTAAAAAGGGGAAATTGGGAGACACAGATACTTACTAAGAAAAAACTGAGCAGGCAGGGAGAAAACCCTGAGAGGAGGGCACAGCCATCTACAAGTCAAAGGCAGAGGCTGGGGCAAAGCCATTCCTCCCAGCTCCCAGACTGATTCCCACCCACACCTTGATTTCAGATTCCTTGGCTTTAAAATTATGAAACAATACATTTTTGTAGATTAAGTGTTCAATTTGTGGTACTCAAGGATAATTTTGAGTTGGGAATTGCTTTAGGCAATGAGGGTGTAGTAAGGAAAACAGATACACTACAATAATCCTGATTATTTTCTAGTCTTACTCTCAAAACTTAATATTAATTTTCCACGAGTGGCTTAAGGATTTTGCTTTAAATTATATACCAAAGAAGAAACATTTTTAACTTAATCAAGCTTCGTGTGTTAATTGTTGTCATTGCTGTGAGAGCCTTTGAGGTCTTCTTCATAAATTATTTCTTGATGCCAATGTCGATGAAAAATATTTCAATATTTTCTTCTAGTTTTATTATACTTTCATGCCTTAGGTTTACATCTGTTATCTTGTTTCAGTTTTCTGAATGTGGCAATACAATTTTCCCAGGGGATTCTTTTCTCTATTGTATGTTATTGTCTTTTTTGTCAAAAATCAGATGGCAATATGTTGATGTTTTACATCTAGGTTTTCTGTTCTGATTCATTTGGTCTGTGTCTCTGTCCTTGTGCCAGTGCCATGCTGTTTTGGTTACTATAGCCTTGTATTATAGCTTGAAGTTGGGTAAAGTGATAACCTCTTGACTGATTTGTTTTGGTAATATTTGTAATTTATGTTTTGTTTTTGAGTACATTGAATTTTTATAAATCACATGAATATGCTATTTTCAAAAATCACAGCTAGTCTAAGTGTAGTTTTTAAAATTATAGTTTAATATTTATTTTTCTAGAAAAATCCATTTCTATTTAAGTTAGAATACCTAAACAAATACTATCTACTAATAAATTGCAATTTGTATTTAATATTTTAAAATTTCAAATTCGGGTGGCACCTGTGACTCATCGAGTAGGGTGCTGGCCCCATATACCGAAGGTGGCAGGTTCAAACCAGGCCTCAGCTGAACTGCAAAAACAGAAAAAAATAGCCGGGCGTTGTGGCGGGTGCCACAGCTACTCAGGAGGCTGAGGCAAGAGAATCGCCTAAGCTCAGGAGTTGGAGGTTTCTCTGAGCTGTGTGACACCATGGCACTCTACTGTGTGATAAAGTGATACTCTGTCTCTAAAAATAAATAACTAAATAAATAAATAAAATAAAATTTCAAATTATCTGTCTAATTTTCCAGATTAATAATATCTCACAAAAATTATAGATAATCTTGTTACTCCCTATACAGCACAAGTTTCCAAAGGATCAGAAACTAAGTAACTGTTCAATAAATGCCAGAAGTCATTGTATGTGTTTATTTCACAGCAACAGAAACAGGGAGAGAGGAACAGAGAAAAGAGGGAGGAAGGGAGGGAGAAGAGAAGAGAAGGGATAATAGTAGGAAATACATAGTAGTGATTCAATGGTGTTAGGAGTATATCTGGAAACCAGCCCTCACTCATTTCCTATGAAAGTAAATGAGTATGTGTATATGCATGTGTGTATGTATACATTGCATGTGTGTGTATTACAAATTTGAATGCCAAGTTTGGATTCAAAATTTTGTAGCAACTACAATTATTGTTTGAAAACAATAATAAATTTGAAAATTTGTCAGGAAATTGGACAAGGATTATATAAAATTTACTGATCCATATGGCACAATCCATGTGATACTTATCTGGTAGTATCCATTTAACACATAAACTGACATAGGGGTTCAAAGATGGGTCTACTCATGTGTCTGGTACCTTAGTAGGAACAGCTGAGAGACTGGGCACATGTGGGTCCCTAGCTCTCTTCATGAGCTCTCAAGTTCTTTCTACATGGTCTCACTAGAAAGAGAGCTCAGGAGACATAAAGACTAAGGCAGAAGCACCCAAGCCTCTTGAGAGTAGGGCGAAAAACTGCTAAAGTCACTTGCATTGTACTACATCGGTTAAAGCAGTCACAGACCAACTCAAATTCAAAGAGAAAGCAAATCCATGCTCTTGATGGAACCACTGTAAAATAATTTGTAGGTGGCCTTGTTAGTCTACCAAGCCATGAGTATTTTCTGCTTATGATATCAATAATAGCATTGGTATTTGATTGTATTGCAAATCTGAAACTTCATGGCCATTGAACAACATTTCCACATTTCCCCCACCCTGAGTCCCTGGAAACCACCAATCATTCTACTCTCTGCTTCTGCCTGCTTGTGTGCCCATGTTGAGATAAACTATAAGATTTCCTTCTTTTTCATGGATTAATAATATTCTAGTGTGTGTGTGTGTGTGTGTATATATATATATATATACACATACATATGTTTGTGTGTATATATATATAATACATATGTTTGTGTGTGTGTTTTTATGCATGCTACACTTTTTCTGTCTAGTCATGAGTCAATGGAAATTTAAGTCAGGGAATTATAAATTAAAACTATAAGGAGATATCACCTCATACCTGTTAGGATAGCTATTATCAAAAGAATTGTGGGAAAAGTAGGTGTTGGTGAACTTGGAGAGAAATTGAAACTCTTGTATACTGTTCAGCTAAATAGTTGAACTACAATGGAAACAGTATATAGGTTGATCAAAAAATTAAAAATAGAACTACTATATAATCCACCAATCCCAGTTCCCATATCTGAAAGAATTCACTGGGTCCCGGCAAAACCACAGGACTGTGTACTGAATTCACTGGGTCCTGGCAAAACCACAGGACTGTGTACTGAGATTCACAGGAATAAGGAGTGGCATGTTATAAACTTTTAAGCAGGAAAACAGAATTTTTATGTGGTATCTTGTACAACACATAACAAGACACATAGGCAAAGCTATCTTTTATTGACAGCCTGGTGTTCCTTACAACACTATGCTACAACACTTTACACATAAACTCACGTGATCCATGCAGTGTTACCCCAGTGTACTTACAGGGAGAAAGACACTTGGAGGATATTGTTTATGACAACAGACTCCGAATCCTAACGGCGTGCACTGAATATGGGCTGTATCATACCTACCTCTACTTGTGAGAAATTCTTAACATTTCAATTCTTTCAATCCCTTTTTCTTGAAATGGGGGATAATATGAGCACTTTCCACATGCAGCTCATGTAAGGATGCAAGGTGATGACCAACATAGAACATTCTAAGTAGTGTCAAATATGAAATAAATCCCTAATACCTGTCAGTAGTGCTACTATTAACATTACCATTGCCATTGAGATTTACTTCTAGAGGAGTGTTTTTGAAGTTTGTAGTTTAATTCCTTTGATTCCATATGCGGATAGTTTCTGACTTATCAAAATTACTATTTTTCAACAAAAACCATGGGTTTATCATGATATAACCTCACTGTAAGTCAGGAGGCATCTGTAATGCTGTTTCAGTAAAGTTTTGTTGAATGGAATACTTGGGCTTGGAAGACTTGATAGCCTAGAGAATACTTGGCCTTCACAAAATGCCCTGGGAGGGCTATGACTTTATTGGTATGGAATTTAATAGCAAGAGAACTTCCAGAGTTGACCACCTCCCTGCATATCCTATGGTGACCACCTCCATGTGTTTTCTAGTTTCTTACAGTCACTTGGATGATTAACTCACAGAGCTTCTATTGTATATCAGCTGGAACAATAACATTTAAAATTATGAATCACATTGGAACAGTAATAACAGAAAAAAGGATTAAACAAAATATAAATAAGGAAAAAATGAAAACACATTATTCTAAGTTATAATTTTCTTTAGTAGCGTATTGACACTACTACATTCTCTATGCATATACTTATATATGTCCCCAAATTCTTAGATAATGCCAACATTTGTGATGTTTCCTTCTATTTGTTTTCCTTCCCCTTCTTCTTTCTTATATATTTTCTGCCTCTTCCTTCTTCTCTCCTCTCTCTTTCTTCTCTATCCTTCTCAACTGAACCGTAGTCTCTCCTTTAGAATTGACAAGTTTAAAGAGGGGAATTACTTGAGATAATTCCACTGAGACATTAAGATTTTAGCATCAGAAAGTCCTGAGTTACACATCGAATTTTGCAACTTTGAGATCTTGTGATTTGAAAAAGTTGTTTAGGTGGTAAAGTATATGAGATACATATATGAAGGGAGTGCTTGAGATATAGTTCATATACAAAACATGTGCATTCTCTTTCCTTGTTACCAAGCAGAAATAAAATGCTTCACCATCAATTCTATTGGTAGGAAAAGAAAAAAATGTATAGCAGGAAAAATTGAATCTTCCTACGACAGCATAAAAATGTCTAACACTATGAATTTATGCTTGTTAATTCCTTGAGTCATAGCTTGAAGCTAAATATGTTCTTTTTCTTAAAATCCAGATGACAGTATCTCTTATAATATCATCTATGTTTTTATTTAAAAATAAAATAAATGGCATAGAGAAAACATAAATAAAAATTTGAAGTTTCAATCAATCACCCATCAGAACGTTGGAGTCGCAAATGTACTGAAATAGAGAACAGCACACAGGCACCTGCTCGCTGACAGCCACTAACAACTGACAAGAGAGAAGGTAGACAGCCTTGACTTTCCAATAGAGACAGCAATAGAACTGTTGGAACTTTCAGTCACTTGAAAAAAAAATTACTGAAATATCCAGAGAGCAATTTCTGGGTTCCTAACCTATGCCATTATCCCTAATATTTTCCATGCAACCCAAACTTGTCTGTTCTTTGTCCTATATTGCTTTGGGCATGACTTAGTTCTGTCAAGTCTTACTTTCTGGGAAGGCCCTCCTTGTCCAGCCTTTTCTAGCTGCAGACATGGCTCCTTCCCACAAAGGCTCTTACATCATCGTATCCTCCCATTGAAACTCCAACCTGAGGTCTGGGTTTTCTTTACCATTAAATAAAATACAATTTATTGATTAAATTTTAAGAACCAAATATATTGCTTGCCTTCTCTGATTTTTCATTCATTTCTGTATCTGTGGAGACTAATTATAGCACTCTAAGATCATAAACTCTGCTGTATATATCTTTATAACTCAGATTTTTTTACAGAGGCAGAAAGTCATTTAGCACAATTGAATTGGGGGTGGTGAATAAGGAAAACTTAATTTGGAAATTGTGTTGTTGGATACATAGATGTTTGATGTCTAAATATTTTGGGGGTTTTGTACAGAAAAGACTTTTTGGAATCCATATTACCTTAAGAAAGTTGGGGAAATTCAGAATGTTTAACTGAATATACATAAAATTTAATATACTAATTGTTGAAATAATTAAATATCAACTGTTTAGTTAACATAAAGACTCTCCCATGTGCCTAAAACACCCAGCACTTGAAGAGAGGAATTATCACTGTAAATATGTTTATTGTCTTCATTTAGGAAATGTCTAATTAACATTTTGACATCTAAACCTCTCAGTATTTGTATTAGTTATTTCAAATAAACTGCTCCTTAAGTGAAATATAAGCAGCTTAAGGCCAGCTACCAAACATTTTCAATTCAAGGTGGCTATTTGTTCATTCATACAAATCCTTGGAGAAGCTTATCACAAATTCATACTCGTGGGCGAGAGGCTCTGGATTCTAATTCAATAGATATAACATGGGAGTCCTTTAACTTGCATGACGATGACCCCTCCACATCATTTAGTCATTAAGTGATCAATATGTCTTAAAAGAGAAACTCTGGGAGTCAAATACATCTTCTGTAACATAATAGACACTAACATTATAAATTAGATATTGGGCACATTACCAAAAAAAGAAAAAGCAACTGAGCGAAAGTGAACATGTGTAGTTTAGGCATGAAGAAACCTTACCAGTTTCTCTGATAAATGCATGTGTCTACCCTACAGATTTCTGCAAGAATTTAAATGTGCATGCTTGTTTATATGTTATGCCTTTCGGGCACTTTTAAAGTCTTTTGTCGTATTATTTAATAAACCAAATTAGTATAACATTTCCATCTTTAATTCTTTGTAGTGGGTAAAAATGCAAAAAGAAAATTTTGGAAGATCTAGTACTACATGAACATCATTAGTTATAAAGCATAAATATATGGTAGGCCAGTGAATCAAGTTCAAAAAGTAATATTTATAATCAGAGATTAGTTTTCAATGTTTTGAACTTGTACACGGCATAGAGTAATTCCCAGTTACAAGCCTGTACAAATGAAGGTGATTGGGAAGTTGTAGTCAGAATGTAATTTGTAGGCAATAGGGCACCTACAATTGTTTGCCAGGAAAGTAATAAGAAATAAAACAGAATGATACACAGGCAATCACATTCTGTTGATTCAACCCAGCATCACAGGAGAATATGAGGCACAATTCCTGTTCAAAATTTGATGTAAACATTGCAAGTGAAGCATAACCAACAATCATTCAGAATATGACATAACCATTCATCTAGTGCATTATTGAAAAGTGAGACGAATTTTCTTTACTTTTTGATTAATAGGCAATGCCATAATTTATGGTAATTAGTTTAGCTGCTCTCTTATTTTTTTCTTTAAGAATTTACTAAATGAAATGGCTTCATAATATAATCTTGTTAAATGTATTTTAAAGGCAAGCGTTAAGTTACATTGTTACTTTTGAGTACATGTGTGCATAAATATGTGGTAGAAATAGCCAATGAACCAAACAAAACATAATTTCTTGCTTCAATTATGTACATATACATTTTCTTCACATTGTAGATGTGCTTAGGTGTTGTAATTTTAGGCCTGTCTGGATGTACTCCGGTCCCCCCAATTCACAGTATCAAGAATGAGTTCTGGTATAGAGTCTAGCCAATGACAGAGTGATCACCGATAAAAAATAATCTCATACACACACACACTTATTGCAAAGTGAAAGTACATCACAGAGGAAGAAATGGATCATTTCCAGTGAGTGAAGAAAGACCCCAAAGTGTGGGCACAAATTGTCTTTTACATGCTCACTAGCTTTTCCCACCTTGGTCCGGGCAAGATTGGTTGCCCTTCCTGCCTTTGGGGTGATTGACAAGTCAGAATCAAGTAGCAGATTACAGAACAGGTCCATAACAGGTTAGGTTATATAAAAGTTTCTCTTGTACAAAAGTTCTCCCAGAATCCTTCATGAGAACTATCTTGTTATGCTAATTAGATGATAATGAGCCAAAGGTCAGTTAATGGTCACTAGGAGCGCTCTACTGTGTATGTTTCTACCACAGAATGTTCCTAGCTAAAATTTGTTCCTACCCTCTGCCCTTAGCCACTTCTTCGTCAGCTCTTCATGTTCTGCCAGACCTAACTATGAAAGACCTTTGCATATTTTGTGTGTGGTTCTGTATGGCCATACATAAAGTTCTCACAATTAAGTTTACCAACTCATCTTAGAAAAAAAATGCTACATACCTCATTGCTGAATATCACTCCAGTTATTTCTAAAGTACTCTTCTTGGAAAGCTATGCCCCAATGGCAGTACCTTAGTCCATCCTTCAAAGCAGTTTTGTAACTTTTTCTGAAATGGCCATCAGAGCTGTTGTTGAATTACATTTGAGGTCCTAAATGTCATCAGAATGTCTTCTGCCTAATATGTCCTTTATCATTTGGTAAAGAAAAATGTCACTGAGGCCAGATTAGGTGAGTAGGGAGAGTGCTCAATCAAGTACAGGTATTTGTTTACTGGGTAAAAGCTATATTATAAAAGAAGAAAAATAATAGCATTGTAATGAAATTATTGAAGTTCATAATATAAAACAGGAAATTTGACGATTCTATTGATTTTTCTCAAAAGACTAAATTCAAACCATATAAAAGAGGTATCTATCATTCCCTTTGTAATGATTAAAGTTTCTTTAGATATGTATATTTTGAAAAATATCATTTTGTGATATTATTATAAAACATTATTTTTATAAGAATCTCAGACTTCTTCCCAGTAAAATTAAGTCCCATTTAAAATTCATTCATCCGATAAAATATTCTTTTTTTTCAAAGCTAGAAAATATACCTTCCCTTCATGAAATATTTTCATAAATACTTTGCTCATTCTTTCTGCATCAATTCAATTCCTACTTATGTAGTTATCTTGTATGATAAGACATCATTTTTTTAGTAAGGGTGCTTGAGGCTTTTTAATATGCATGAATTAGAGGAATCATTTTTTATTATCATATTATTATAATTTCTTTTGATAAAAATAATTTTCATATCCTTTTGCTTCAGGAAAATTTTTTTTCTGAATTCCCTCAATTATATATTTCTAATATTTGAAAGTTGTAAGATCCTTTTCCTTGAAGCCTAAGGCTCTCCTCTCAAAGTCATTATTACACAGCCAATCAAAGCAGCAAAAAAAGAAAAAAATAGTGGTTTAGTGTTCTATATGCAAAACAAGTGCTTAAATAATCCTTTCAACTTTTAAAAGAAAGCTTTTCATGACTTGAATATTCAACTTTATTTTCCTTATGCGTATATCAAGATACTGTTTGTAAATGTATTTGGTAAACTATATAATTAGCAGTTGTAATTGCCAACTTCCTATGACTTGTGCTGCAAGTTTGATTTAAGACATTGGTGTATTGTTCTAAGATGGGATGATTTACAAATTTTTAATATAAATAAAAAAGGAGTTTATTATATATGACAAATATTTTGAGTGACAAATCTTAGTCATATCATGGGCTTGTACATATATACATGAAAGTAAATACATATATACACAGAAATATATATTTTTGTACATATTTATAATTTATTTCATCTATACAAGCAATTTTTTTAAGGCATAGTTAATAGGACCTGGTTTAATGTGGCTCTGGAAAATGCGCTTTCAGTTATAAAGACTCTATCCATAGATATATTTAATTTATTGTAAGTATGTGTGTGGGGTTATGTATGTTTAATTGCAAATGAATATATAACATTTCCATTCCTTTATTCAAAAATAGAAGGGTCCATCATAAAAAAGTATATTAAAAGTCGCCCTTTGAAATACTAACATAAAAAAATATGACTATTATCTGTGATTTGTAAAATTACTACTTTTTTTTGTTTATACAATTATTTCTAGTTTTTGTTAATATTGTTTGCTGATGGAAATTAGTGAGTTTCTTAGTCATTGATACATGTTAAACTGCTTCCTTCCTATAATCTCTGTTCACAGTCCCTAAATTCCTCAAATATTTGCATAACTTCCTAGCAAGGTTGTCAATATTTGATGATGGAGAAAATTTGAGGAGTTTAGGGACTGAACAGAGAGTATAGGCAAGAAGCATTTTAACATGTATCAACGACTAAGAAACTAATTTCCATCAGCAAACAATACTAACAAAAACTAGAAATAACCATATAAACAAAAACTCAAAAGTAGTAATTTTGCAAATCACAGATAATAGTCATATTTTTTGTCTTAGTATTTCAAAGGGGGACTTTTAATATACTTTTTTATGATGGGCCCTTCTATTTTTGAATAAAGGAATGGAAATGTTATAATTTGTTATCATGCAAATTGATGTGTAAAGAGGAAAATTAATTTCTGCTCAAATCAATAAGATGACCTTAATTGACACTTCTGAGGAGCACAAGTTGTAAAACGCTCAACACACCAGCAGGAGGAACCAGCTTGGGCAGCAGGGCTCCTCTTGGAGGACCACGGGCCCCAGGGAATAAAGGCAGAAAAAATAATTTGGGTCATGAGTTTGTAAATAAATGCTTCAAGGAGAGAGTTTTAATGCCTTGGTAAGGTGCTGGTTTTCTTAGAACTCTGACTTTCTCTCAAAAATATGCTCTTTGAAAAGATCTTTCTGAAAAAAACTATAAAAACAGTATAGAACTTTCTTCATATTTAGCATAAATTCATCTTGTTTGTTTACAACATGTGTGTTACAGGAGTTATCAGAACTGCCTTACACAATATGGACAGAGAAGCCAGAGAGCACTACTCAGTGGTCATTCAAGCCAAAGACATGGCAGGGCAGGTGGGAGGACTCTCAGGGTCCACTACGGTCAACATCACCTTGACGGACGTCAATGACAACCCACCACGGTTTCCTCAGAGTAGGTACCTGTGTTTCATCATTTACATTTACATTTACTGTTATCTATTTATGCAATGCAAATAGAACAACTGAGTACATAATGTTATGTTACTATTTTCTTATGTGGAAATATTTTGGGTTTCTGCCGTATGTTCCCCCTGATTTATGAAAGACTGAAGATATCACTCTATTGAACCTGAACGATAATTGTCATGTTGAAAGTGTGAGTTTCAGGTGGCATCAGAGATAAATGATAATATAGTTGTGCCAAGTGATAGCATCTTTCATATTGATTCTTAAAGTATTTGTAGAGATGTTGAAAATACATATTGTTTTTTTTTGTTTGTTTTCTGTTTTTTATTTTTTTGAGACAGAGTCTCACTTTATCACCCTCGATAGACTGCTGTGATATCACAGCTCACACCAACCTCAAACTCTTGGGCTCAAGCTATTCTCTTGCCCCAGTCTCCCAAGTAGCTGAGACTACAGGTACCCACCAGAACACTAGGTTTAGAGACAAGGTCTTGCTCTGGCCCAAGCTGGTCTCAACCCTATGAGCTCAGGCACTCCAGCTACCTCGGCCTCTCAGAGTACTAGGATTACAGGTGTGAGCCACTGTTCCCAGTCCTTGAAAACACATTTTGATATCAATGATCAAGTAATGCAGTATTATTCCCTATGTAGATCCTTTGATTTTTAAATCCCTATCGTGTACGATTGTTCTACACACACACACAAACACATACACATGTGTGTGTGTCAGCCAGTAGGCAATTTGGGAGAAAGAAGAGGCATTAATCCTGTCCATTTGGAAGGATATGGTATTTATGATATTATCAGAATGTAAAGGATGTAATTACAAATAAACATGAATGTTTTTAACATGAAGATACTGTGGATGACATTTTATATAATAACTTTTAATAATCATAAGAATCCTATGTAGGCCTTGTTGCTTATGTTCATTTAGAAAGGATGTCTGTAAGCTGTTATAGAATAGACGCTGTGGTACGTCAATAAAGAATGTTCACAAGTCTGCATGAAAAGCTGACTTTATCTATTACAACATTCTCAGTACACACCAGTCCTCGCCACATGAAATCCTACCTCTTGCTAAAATATAACACCACTTTGCACATCCTTATTAAACTAGAATTGTTAAACTGGCGAGGACTGGTGTGTACTGAGAGTGATGTAAGGGATGAAGTCAGCTTTTCATGCAGACTTGTGAACGTTCTTTATTGACGTACCACAGCGTCTATTCTACAACAGCTTACAGACATCCTTTCTAAATGAACATAAGCAACAAGGCCTACATAGGATTCTTATGATTATTGAAGGCTATTATATAAAATGTCATCCACAGCATGTTAAACAGTTTGATGAAAACATTTCAGATTGTATATGAAACCAGCATATTGTACCCTTTGATTGCACTAATGCACGCCGCTATGATTTAATAAAAAAATATAAATAAATGAAAAAAAACCTGGAATTTGTTCATAGTCATACTCCGTTTTTTTAAACCAGTTATGAATTTCTTGGGAATCTCTGTTGCAGAATTAACAGAGATTCCATCCTTTCTGCTCCTCTCTCACACACTTTTGCGTGTATGTTCATGTTATAGTTATTTCCCCAGGTGCCTATTTTCTTTACTACTATGACGGCCTTTAAGTAAGAATGATGTTGGAAGTTTCTTGGTGTAACCTTTAGTGTTCAGCCTGTTACCTACCATTTTATGAATGATTATTAAAAGAACAAGTGAATTAGTTGATTTGAAATACTCAAACTATTACTGTTATTGCAAAAGGACTATTATTAAATGGCATGCAAATTTAGTTGAAAGTTAAATAAAAACCACTTCAAAATATTGATGAAGAGATAAGATTATATGACCTGGTTCATATTCATGACTTTTAATCTATTAAAAAAGATATGTTTGAAAATAAATTCTACATGACGAATAAGTCCGTATTATATTAAACCACAATATACAATTAAATTTTAAATCATGTTATAAATTATAGTGAACTTTTATAAATAGTTTATCACTTGTTCTGAGACAGGTACTATTTTATAAAATAAGCAACTTATGTTGAATATAATGAATAATAGTCAGAATTAACTGAATATCAATGTTGATTCAGTTTACAATACCAACTTGTCTACATTATTTTCAATTATATTTTACCACCACTGTTTTTAAGATGTATATTCCAGTTGAATACTCAAATTGTACACAAAAGAGACTCAATAAATGTTTGTTCTTAGTAGAAGCAGCACCTTCTACTCCTAGTCTCTCCTTTTATCTTAAAATATGCTTTTAAATTGACAATCCCATCGAGATTGATTTTAGGGATTAACAAAAAATTAGAATTATGTTAAATATTGAGACTATTATTCATATAGATGAATATAAATAGAATAGATAGAAATGTCATTCTGATTTTATTATTTTGATCAATAACAGTGTTACCGTTGAACATTTTAGAGTGAAATCTATTGGTCTACCTGGCAAAGAAGCAGAACTCAGAAGTAAACTCTCTGAGTGAACTTACTGTATCTAATAGTCTCTCCTTCACCTCAGTCAGTACTAGTATTCTGTCTGGAGTGATGGACACATGTAAATTCTGCTACACTTCAAGACATGCTTAGAGTTGAGAAAGGAGGCAGGATTCACTCAGAACCTTACATTCTGGCTTGTTTAAAAATATTGTATTTTGAACTCTCATTGCACAAAAGACAATGATCCTTTCACAAAATTTGCTGATACTATGACTAAACTTTAGCTTTCAGTATTTTTTTATTTGCTGTAAGCATTGCAATTCATTAACCTACATGAAGCAAAATTCGTAAACCACTTGGAGAAAAAATGATTCATTATGAAGACTTGCATTCATGAAGCTCTATGACAAGTATACAAAATTCTATGTTCAATTAAAATTATATAAAGATAATCTTCATTCATCAAGTGCATCCAACAGCCAAATTGATTCTCATAATATACGAGATTTCTTTCTCTCCTCACCTGAGAAAGCCATCTTTCTTACACCATCACTGTAACTGACTCTAGCCTAAACATCCTCCTTTCTCCCCCACCAAAAAAAAAAAACTTGGCAAAAATATTCCCTCAAAGCATTTTTTTCCTGTTAACATATAATGCCTAGAGAGTGAAGAGGGTAATCATATCTTGTATCACAACTAGTTAACACTTTATTTTAAAGTAAATAGGCTCTGAATGTTTAAGAGGTAGTGAGCTAGAGCTAAGAATTTTCTTTACAAAGCCTCTACTATAGGCAGTTGCAAACTCAGTGGCTTAAAACATAAGACAAATGAAGGTCCTAACTGGAACAACCTGCCTGTCAGTGTAAGGAAGGCAGAAGAGAAGAGTTTTTGCTCAACTAAGAGTACAATCACTAGGTTCAAAGTGATGCTAACATTTGGACTGGAAGGTGTTAGGAAAGTGAACCATTCAAAAAATGGACTCAATGAAAGAAAATAAATTACCTTATTGATGACCAGGGTCCCAACTCAAAATACACAAGTGATGCCCAGTTCTCCAAGAAAAAATATGTACCTCAATATCTATAATGTCTTAATATTAGTCCATTTTATTGTAAAAATCTTTTTTCTTCTTAAGAGTCTATCATATCTTTCTCTGGTTTTAATAGTATTTTATGTTTTGGTTGTTGCATAATTTATTCTCAGATAGATAAGAATCCACTGACGTTTGTTATTCTGCCTAAGTATACGTATGCGTAAAATCTAGCATCTTGTCTGAAAGTTGGTAAAATAAATTTTTTGTATCATAGGGGAAGAAGTTGTATTTTGAGAATTGTCCTTATAGAGTAAATTATTTTGTTGGGCAATGAAAACTAATACATGGAAAATAATCATAATGAAACAGTAAAATTTGGTTATGTAACATGCCTTCCTCAAGAACTCAAAATGATTGCAAAATTTTAATGCAATGTTAATAGTGGAGGTTCAAGTTCAGAAAGTTCAATAGATGGCAGTATTTCCCATAAAGTCACTATCACAAATATTTAATTGGTTTTAGTACGTTTTAATGTTAAAGATAAAGAAAATACCATTGATGAAGATACTGACATTGATGGGATTTTGGAAAATCAAAATATTTTAAGGGAAGGCTATTGCCTTGGACTAATTTTTTTTTTTTACATTTTGTGAAAAAAATGTAAATATTATATAAATACTCAGTATTAGTATTTTATTCTAAACAAATTAAGTAAAAAAATAGGGAAAGCTTCTCTTTTGACCTATTAAAATATAAAGTGTATTTTTAAAAAATTTAGAGAGCTCAGGTATTTTCATTTGGTTACAGGCATATACTTTGAAACTTGTTTAGGTTTCTTTAAAAGGCTAGTATGTACCTGATTTTGACAAGTGTTCCTAAGTATTTCAGAAAAAGGTAAATACTTCAGCTTCATAATTAAGGTTCAATGTATGTAAATTAGTTCAATTTTGTCACACTATCACAATTTTCCATATTCTTAACAGAATTTTTGCTTGTCAGTGATTAAAAGATATATATGTTAATACTTGTCAAGATCATACTGGAGTTCTACATTTATCTTAATTTAGTTTGATCTAGTTCTCCTTTTATCTTCTTTTATCTCATTTTATTTTTGTTAGATGTAGTTTGAGATGACATTATTGGATGTACACAGATGAAACAGACTGAAGGCTTTCTCTTGAGTTGAAAGTATTTTATTAGGAAATATTACTTGAATTTTAGTGATGACCTATACAGTTAAATAAAATATATGTCTGATATAGCTATACCAAATTTTTCTTTTCTTCTTTTTTCCATTGGTTATAGTTTGCATTGTATAATGTTTTTACCTTTTGCTTTAAAACTTTATTTTTCTTAATTTTTAGAAGTTTCATGAAACCCACATTAAGGTTTTTATTGTTGTGTTTTCTTTCAAAATGGCTTCTTCATAATGTGTATTGCTTACTTGGAATATCTAAATTTGCAATAAACTTAATTTATGATAGACTATTAATATATTTCCATTTAAGTATATTATCTTGCTACTTGTTGTTTTATTCTTTTCTTTCCCACCCATTCCTACATCCTTTGAATGAAATCATGTATTTAATTCCATTCACTATTATTGTCCTCCATTTGGCTTTTAAATCTTTCTTTTACACTTCTGTTTTGTTAGTATTTGTCCTGGAGATTACAATTATGGTAATTATGCCTTATATTATAATTTTGTTGTTTCATAAATGGAACAAAATTATAACTTTTTAATGCTACACATCCCTTGGATTTTTGCTGTTATTTGTCCTATATAAAATCCTATGTAAATTGGCATTATTATTATGTTAAGCAGTGATAATTTTAAAAGTTAATAATAATTTCCTCTTGTCCATATATGTGTGTTTCTGTCTGAAACTTTTTTTCTAAAAGAAATCTAAATTCTCTAATAAAATCTCTTTTTCTCCTTTTTCATTTCAATAGTTTTAGGAGATAACATTTGTTTTTTTGTGTCATGGATGAATTGTACAATCATGGCAAATTTTTTTTAGTGTACCCGTCATTCAAATAGTGTACATTGTACCCAATAGTTAATTTTTCATCCCTCTTGCTGCTTCTGATTCTCCAATATTCCTTGCACCACTGGTATGACCATGCAAACTCACATCTTAGCTCACAGTTATCAGTGCAGACATGCAATACTGGTTTTATTGTTCCTGAAATACTTCTCCTAGGATAATAGCCTCCAGCACCATTCAAATTGATGCAAAAGGCATTATTTCATTCTTTCTTACTGCTGAGAAGTACTCCATGGTGTACTTAAATTAATGAAAAATTAGGTTGATTTTTTTGTCTTTGCAATTGTGACATATGCTGTAATAAACATTCATGTTCAAGTTTCTTTTTGAGATAATGACTTCTTTTCCTTTGGGTAGTTCCCCAGTAGTGGGAAGCCTAGATCAAATGGTAGGTTTACTTTTAACTTTGTGAGGAATCTTCATACTATTTTCCATGATATAAGAACTAGGTTACATTTCTCCCAACAATTTATAATTTTTCTTTTCATAATATCCACACTAACATATAATATTTTGACTTTTTAATAATGATCATCTAACAGGGTAAGATAGTATCTCCCTGATTTAATTTACATTTTCATGATGATTAGTGATGTTGAGAATTTTTTAAAAAAAATTTAAACCAAAGATCATATGATCCAACTCAATAGATGCAGACATAAGCTTTTGATAAAATACTGCCCAACCCTCAACAAACTAGCATAGAAGGAACATCACCTGAAAATGATAAAAGCCATGTATGACAAACCCATAGCTAACATTATAATGAATGGGGAAAAGTTGAGAGCATCCCCTCTATGAACTAGAACAAGACAAATGTGCATACTTTCACTGCTTCTGTTCAATGTAGTACTGAAAGTCCTAGCCAGAGCGATCAGGCAAGAGAATGAAATAAAGAGCATCCATATGAGAAGAGAGGAGGGCAAACTATCCCTGATTGCCAATGATGTGATTATACATCTTGAAAACCTTAAGAATCCTCCAAAAGACTCCTAGAATTGATTAGTAAATTCAGTGAAGTCTGGGGTTACAAAATTCAAGTATATAAATTAGTAGAGTTTCTGTATGCTAATAATAGCCAAGCTGACAATGAATTCAACAACTCAATCCTATGTTTAGTAGCAGTAAAACAACAAAAAACAAATTTAAAAAGTGAAATAATTTCAAATACACTTAGAATTGAAAGATCACTTCAAGGAGAAGTAGAAACCACCGATTTAAAAAATTGTATATCTCAAAGTCCAACCTATTTTGAGAATCAATATTGTGAAAATGTCCATACAACCCAATGTAATCTACAGTTTCAACTCCTGTCCAAATACTTGTGTTAATTTTCACAGAATTAGAAAAATATATATAAATTGTATAGCACATCAATGAAGAGCCTGAATAGCCAAAGCAATATTAACCAAAAATAACAAAGCTGGGGTATCACATTACTTGACTTCAAATTATCCAACATAATTATAGTAATCCAAGCAGCATGGTAATGATATAAAAGCAGATGCAGAGATCAATGGAACAGAATAGATAACTCAAAAATAAAACCATGTACCCTGCCCCCCAACTTTTTTTTCTTTTTTTTTTTTGGACAGAGAGTCTCAAACTGTTGCCCTGGGTAGAGTATCATGGCTTCATAGCTCACCATAACCTCCAACTCTTGAGTTTAAGTAGTCTTCTTGCCTCAGTTTTTCTATTTTAGGTAGAGACAGGGTCTCACTTTTGCTCAGGCTGGTCTTGAACTCGTGAACTCAAGCTATCCGCCTGCCTCGGCCTCCCAGAGTGCTAAGACTACAAACTTTAGTCATTGTGGCTGGGCCCCCTTTTTTACTTGTCTATTAGCATTTTTTTTAGCTTATGTCTATAATTTTATTTTATTGCTTGCATTGTTAGAGATATTTTTATTCACAGGAGAATTCGAGTTTGAAGGATATTCTCCAATTTCAATAATTAATGATGTAATTGGATTTCTGACTATCATCTCGTTAAAAGATCAACTATCTGCATGGCTTTAGTGTGGATTAGTTTATTGTCATCCAATAGAGCTTTCTTGTTTTAAGACATTCTGTGTACTTGGCTTTCACAAGTTTCAGTTTTGCAAAATGAAGAGAGTTCTAGAGATAAATGATAGTGATGGTTGCATAAGAATATGAATATATGGAAAATACATTAAATTCTTACAAGTGTAAATTTATTATGTATATTTTACCACAATAAAATTAAAACCACAATGTGAACAATTAGTACCTGAACCTTTCTTCAGATTCAAAAAATTAAGGAGAGATATCACAAATGCTGGGGATTTATGATGATGGGTGGGTATCTAACCAAAATGCTTTTTAAAAGAATATAATATTCCTACAAAAATATGTAATTGTCTTCAAAATGCTAGTTTTGCTGATTTTCAGTATGTGAATCTTAGAATCACTGAGAGATAGGGTAGTATAATGCATACTGTTGAACTTCAGGCACTGAGTTATTTGTAGTATAGTATTTTTGTGGGTTTCAAATATATGTAAATAAATTTTAAGCTCTATTCTGCCTCATTAGCAGTATTTTACTTTCTTCAAATACTGCAAGAATTATCTATTTTGCTTTTAAGACTATAGAACATTACATAACTTTGATATACAATTCTCATTATTGCATATTTTTGTTTCTGAGTATGCTATAAATTTAATATGCCATATGTGATCCTTTGCACATAATTTTTTAGACTGTATCATAAAATGCTAATGTTTAGCTGAAGTATGTTTAAGGAAAGAAATCTTGGTGAGAATAACAAAAGGGCATTCAGTTCATTGAAGCTTGTGCTTTTTACTTTTATCCCAGGACAGTACTGATTCTAATTGTTTTTTAAAAGACTTTGTCTTTGCATCAGTAACTTTTTCAATTACCGAACAAATCATTCTCTAAGTTTCATCTAAGAATCCACCCTAAAAAAAGCAATAACCAACCTGATACAATTAAAAAAATCCCCCCAAACAGATTAATTTACAACCAAATTCTACATGACCTATAATAAAGAGCTGATACCCATAGAAATTATTCCACAAGATTGAGAAGGAGGATATCCTTCCCAATTAATTCTACAAAGCCATAATCACCTTCACACCAAAACTGGGAAAGAAAACAACTAAAAAATAAAACTCAAAATCCCTTATGAACATAGATGTAAAAAATCTTCAGCTGACATATTAGCAAATTGAATTAAATAACACATAAAAAATTCACCAGGACCAAGTGGACTACATCTTTGAGATATGAGGATGGTTCACCATATATGAATCAATAAAGGTAATTAACCACAGAATCACAGAATAAATGTAATTAACCACAGAACCACAGAATCAAACAAAGATCTTTTGTGTCAACTGCCTTCCCTTCCCTACTTACCTGTGAGAAGTAACATGGGGTACTATAAAAAAATTGTGTCTCATGCTCCTCTCGGGTCAATTAACTGTATCAAGTGGGATTGATTTTTTTAGTGATACAGTATATGCTGAAAAAACACATACTTATGGCCAAGGGATCATTGGTTTGACTGAAAGAGGGTGCTCTACCCAGGAAAGGCTATGTTGGTAGAGACCACTGAAGTAAACAATAATATATTTTTTTATTTGACTGTGAGGTTATTGATGTCAGGTAGTATCTCCAGTGTTTATGAATGAGGGCTAAAATAAACATTTGTGGATTATTGAATAAATACACACAAGCACAAACATACCCATACATATACAGACACATGAGTCAAGCCTTAGAATGTACATACCTGCCCTTTAAAGTATCCAATTTAGCCTTTAATAGAAAGTAAGTATTTAATCCACAAACTCCAAATGACTTTCCATTTGTTTATGTTTCTTTACATTTTTTTCATGAATGTTTTATGGTTTTAAGAAATTTATGTTTTATAAATTCTTCACTTAATGAGGTTTATCCTAAGTATTTTCTTATGTTTGATGCTATTATAAATAAGGTCATTTTTTTCTTTATTTTTCAGATATTCATAAGTGTGTAGAAATGCAACTAATTTTTGTGTATCAATTTTGAATCCTGCAAGTTTATTGAATTGTTGAATTATTTTACATATAAGTATTTACACTGAATTATTTTAGCTGTTGTTTTGTGTATGTGCAGGCCTTAGGACTTTCTCTACATTTCATCATATTATCTACAAACAGGGACAATCTTATTTCATGGTTCATAATCTGAATACCTTTTAGTTTGCTTACTTGCTTAGTTGCCCAGGATAGGCATTTTGGCACATTGTTGTGGAGAAGTGGCAAGAATAGTCATCTTTGCCTTGTATTTGATCTAGGGCAAAAACTTTGTTTTTCACTATTGAATATGAAGTTAACTGAGGAACTATCATAAAATTAGCACTACAGTTCAAGCCTATAGATGCAATAAAATAGTTATAAAACTCCAAAAGATATTGCTTAACAAATAGAAAGCAACACGTCTAAAATTCATAAAGAATGACAAAAGTCCCCAAATTACCAAAACAGTCTTAAAAAAGAAAAGCAAAGCTGGAGGTATCATACTCCCTGACTTCAACAAGTTATGGTAACTAATGTAGTATGATACGGGTGCATAACAGAGAGCCTAGAAATAAATCCACATGTAAGTGGTAAATTTACTTTCAACAAGGATGCTAACAATGCCCATGGGAAAGAGATAGTCTTTTCACAAATGAAACTAGGAAATATGATTATCTACATGCACAAAAAATGAAATTGGATCTTTATGCACAAAATGGGATCTTATACACAACAACCAACTCAATGTGGGTTAAAGATTTACACATAAGACATGAAACTGTAAATCCTTAGGAAAAATATTGTGGAAAATTATATAACATACATCTTGGAAATGAATTCTTACATATGATCCCAAAAGCAATAGGAAATAAAAATAGGAAATATAGAAGAGTTGGACAATATTAAATTAAAATTTTGAAGTAAACAATCAATAGAGCAAAAAAGCAATCTATGCAATGGGAGAAAATATAGGCAAAGCATATATCTGGTAACAGGCTTGTTTCTAAACTATAAGAAAAATCCTACAACTCAATCCCACAACTCCAATCCAATAAGCCAATTTAAAGAAGGAGCCACATTAGCATACTCCCACCTAATGGGCACAATATAACATTGTGTGGCACAACCACACTCTGTGGTATGGGACACGCTACAACAGGGACTTTACCTAACAAGTGGAAACATTGTAATCTAATCATCTGTACCTTCATATTAATCTGAATTAAAACATAAAATTAAAATTAAAAAGTGGCCACAAGCAAGCTTGGCACCTGTGGCGCAACGGGCTAAGGCGTCAGGCATGTACACCTGAGCTGGCGGGTTCAAATCCAGCCCGGGCCCGCCAAACAACAATGACGGTTACAACCAAAAAATAGCCTGGCGTTTTGGTTGGTGCCTGTAGTCCCAGCTACTTGGGAGGCCGAGGCAAGAGACTCGCTTGAGCCCAGGAATTGGAGATTGCCTTGAGATGTGATGCCACGACTCTACCCAAGGTGACAGCTTGAGGCTCTGTCTCAAAAAAAAAAAAAAAAAAAAAAGTGGCCACAAAGAAAAACTGGTTACTATAGTGCTGAAATTGTATCATAACATTGAGAAGGAAGGACCCTCCTCAACTCATTCTACAAATCCGATGTCATCTTAATACCAAAGTCAGGAAAGGAAACAACAGAAAAAGAAAACTACAGGTTAATTTCCTTATATAATCGCATTAATAAATCTGTAAATGTGATCCACCAAACAAATGTAAGCAGAAAAAGAGATCATATTATCATCCCAATGCATGTAGAGAAATCATTTAACAAAATTCAGTATCTTTCATGATAAGAACTCTTAACAAAATAGGCATGGATTAAACCTACCTCAAAATTATAAAAGCAATATATGACAAATCCACAGCCAACCTTATATGGAGGAGGAAAAATTAAAAACATTCCTGCTTAGATCTAGAACTAGAAAAGGTTGCTAAGTGTTACCACATTTATTCAATATAGTGCTGGAAATCCTACCCAGAGCAATCAGGCAAGAGAAGGAAATCAACAATATCTGAATGGGGAAAGAAGAAGTCAAACTACCACTCTTTCCAGATGATATGATCTTACATCTAGAACACCACAAATATTGTGCCAAGAGACTCCTGGGAATAATAAATAAATTCAGCAAACACTCAAGTTATTGATCAGTGAACACAAATCAATAACATTATTATAAACCGAAAACAATCAAGCTGAGAACAAATCTTGGCTTAATATCTTTCACAATAGCTACAAAGAAAATAAAATACCTATGAATATATTTAATGATGAAGTAAAAGACCTCTGCAGAGAGAAATATGAGTAACTGAGGAAGGAAATCAAGGAAGGTATAAGCAAATTGAAAAATATATTTTGCCCATGAATTGGCAAAATCAACACTATTAAAATGCCTGTGGCTCAGTGAGTAGGGCGCCAGCCCCATATACCAAGGGTGGCAGGTTCAAATCTGGCCCTGGCCAAACTGCAACAAAAAAATAGCCGGGCGTTGTGGCGGGTGCCTGTAGTCCCAGTTACTCGGGAGGCTGAGACAATAGAATTGCCTAAGCCCAGGAGCTGGAGGTTGCTGTGAGCCATGAAGCCATGGCACTCTACCAAGGGCAACAAAGTGAGACTCTGTCTCTAAAAAAATAAAAAAATAAAAATGCCTGCACAACCCAAAGTGATCTAAATATTAAATCCAATGCCTGTTAAAATGCCAACATCACTTTTTGCACATCTACAAAAAACAATTCTACTCTTCAAATCAAACTGGAAAAGAGCCCAAATAGCCAAAGCAACCCTAAGCATAGATGATAAATCAGGCAAAATCACTTTACTTGACTTCAAGCTACAAGGCCATCGAAACTGGAATGACATGGTACTGACACAAGAACAGTGTCATAGAACAATGGACAAATAGAAAAGAGAATTGACATATAAAAAATCCTTATATTGCCATCTTATCTTTAACAAAGCAAATTATATATACTGTAAAGAAGAATCATTGTTGAATAAATAGTGCTGGAAAAATTGGATAGCCATGTGTAGAAGACTGAAACAGGATCTGTACCTCTCAACACTCACAAGAATTAAGTCACGGGGAAGGAGTGGTGGATCATGACTGTAATCATGATCTTGACCGTGGGAGATCAAGGCAGGCAGACTGCCTGAGCTCACGAGTTTGAGACCAGCCTGAGCTAGAGCCAGGCCTTGCCTCTAATAAGAGCCAGGAGGTTGTGTAGGGTGCTAGTAATCCCAGCTACTTGGAAGGCTGAGGCAAAGGACATGAACCCATGAGTCTGAGGTGGCTGTGAGCTGTGATGCCACAGTACTCCACCATGGGAAACTCAATAATAAAATAATAAGATGGAAGTGGAACACATTATTCTTAGTAAAGCATCACAAGAATGGAGAAGCATGAATCCCATGTACTCAATTTTTATATGAGGACAATTAATGACCATTAATGACATGGTGGGGGTGGAGGAAGGTGAGAGCAGAGAGAGAAAGAATGAGAGAGGGGTGGGGAAAGGAAGAGTAGAGAGAAGGAAGGAGCGGGGTTTGGGGTCCTGGTGTGTGCCACACCTTTTGGGGGCAAAACACGATTGTAAGAGGGACTTTACCTAACGAATGCAATCAGTGTAAACTAGTTTATTGTACCCTCAATGAATCCCCAACAATAAAAAAAAGAATGCAAAAATAAATAAATAAATAAATAAATAAATAAATAAAATATTAATTCATGGTGGATAGCAGACTTAAACCTAAGGCATGAAACTATAAGAATTCTAGAAGAAAATATTGGAAAAACTTTTATAGACTTGGCTTAAAGAAAGAATTTGTGAATTAGACGCAAAAGCAATTATAGCAAAAAGAAAATCAACAATGGGACCTGATTAATTAAAAGCCTTCTGCACTACCAAAGAAATGATCCGTAGAAAGAATAGATGACCTACAGAATGGATAAAATATACAACAAATAAAGGGCTGATAATCAGAATCTGTAAAAAACTCAAGCAAGTCATCAATAAAAAATCCAGCCACCCCATAAAAAAGTGGACAGAAGACATGAACAGAAGCTTTCAAAAGAAGATAAACTAATGAACAATCAGTATGTTAAAAAAGTCAATGTCATATTAGGGCTGAGTACATTGGATACTTTTTCTTCCATTCTTGAGATACTTTGCTAAGAAGAATATGTTCCAGCTCCATCCATGTAAACATAAAAGAGGTAAAGTCTCCATCTTTCTTTATATGAAGGCTAAAACCCAATTATAGCACAGGAATACAGG